>JAHKKF010512531.1:1132-26474 GCA_019740295.1 Labeo calbasu | reverse complement strand
GTTAGGGTGTGGTTAGGTGTCTATCTCCACCCATTACCTCCAGCGAGGGGGAGCTGGAGCTCCAGCTCCTCCCATTTGGCTCTGCAGCGAGCACCCTGTCGGCAGAGTTGACGGCTGCGTAATATTATTGTGCCTGCTGCACCCATGGTACAGCAGCAAAGTTCTTTGATTATTACGCTGAAATGAGAGTATAGTTCCTAGCCATATCGACCTAGAAAATCGCAAATTTTCATTTTTCGTCCGTCTTTGTACACGATGTAACTACAGAAGAGTCAAGTTTTAAAAAGGAAAAATATCGAATCTCTTTGGTCATTTTTGAGTGAGATGCTAACGGTCTAATCGGATTCAATGATCTATGCTAAGCTATGCTAAAAGTGCTACTGCCAGACCCGGAGATCGGCTGAATGGATTTGAAAACGGTAAAACTCAACTTTTAACTCCTAGGGGAATTGGAAAATGAGCCTATTTTTTTTTTTTCCTTTAAAACTGTGAATGCTTGTTTAGAATCACCTGTTGCATGTGCTCACCAGGTTTTGTGAAGTTTTGAGTTTTCCATTAGGCTTTTTGGGTTTTAAAATTTGGACAGGCCCCCCTTTCTAAACGACCACATTATAGCTTTCCAAAGGGTAAATTCCAACATTTTTTTTTAATAATTATTGGTCTAGAGAGTCCAGAAAATTGTACTGCTGTCTTTTTTCCAGATTGAGTGAAAAACCTAGGACTAGTTTGGAAAAGTAGGGGGGTTTTTTTACATCTTGTCAAACATTTAACAAATTATTTGATTGATAGCAATTGTTCTAGAGGCAAAGTTGTCCGGAATGAGAAGTTCTGTTATATATACAAATATTGCGTGTATGTGAGAAAAAAACGCACAATGCACAATCGTTTACGCTCTTGAAAAATACATTATTGCCCCCCAGTGGCTGATTTCTTTCAAATTTCTCACAGACCTTTGGGGCAGTGAGTCAAACAGAGTTACGATCGGCCTCCGTTAACCTAGTAGTTGCTCAAAAATTCATCAGACGTGTTTTTTTTTTGTTTTTGTTTTTTTGGATATACAAATGTGCTTATAGACACTTGTGGCACTTTGGACCAAGACCGTGCACAGCAATTTTCATGTTGATAAGACAAATGGTTGCAAAGGTATAGCCATTTTTATGAATTTCTTTCCCTTTCATAATGACACCAAGTGGCTAAGCTCTATGATTTTTGTCCTGAGACTGCGGATTGAGCTCTTACATAAATGTTAAAAGTTTGGTGAGGATATCTCGTTTCATTCAGGGGTTATAGGCATTTTACTAAAAGTGACCCTGCCTCTTTCGAAAAATTTTGGCGTCATGTTGCGATGGCAAGTCGAAAGTTAGACTTTTTTTTTTGATAATTTTTGATATTCGCTCTCCAGAGAATCTTTCTGCACTGGTTTGGTTTCCGATCGGGCAAAAAACATAGGACTAGTTCGCAAAAGTAGATTTTGCAGCCTGCGACTGACGGTTTAGGAGTTATGAGCGATTTCATACTTTTGATCGCTGTAGCGCCCCCGTCAGGCCGATTGGGGTGAGGCTTGGTGACGTTGTTGATGGTTTGAGTACTACCATCCCTCCAAGTTTCAAGTCTTTACAACTTACGGTTTGGTCTGCACAATCAGTTTTACATGGAGACTGCTGATTCGTGAACATTCTAACAATTACAATAGGGTTTCAGCGCTACGTGCCTAAATACATTTTATTTGTAAACTTATGTTCAGCTATTCTTTTTAATAGTTAACTTTCAGCTATTTTCCAATTTCACCAAGTGGACTGCTCACTAAAAACTCTCACAGATCATGATTTCATGCCATTTTAAGACTTATTTTGATGCAACAAAGTTCTTAGTATTATCTACATCCTCATGTTGGCCATCTTTACTGACCCTCCCAAATAAATATATTATTAATAGAAAGCTCATTTCCCATTCCAAAACATTTCAGAAGCCTCCATCCAAGCGTTAACACCTGATATGTGATCAGATTTTATATTCCTAGAAATGTCTGAATAGGGGTAACTGTTATGTAACATTTTAAAGGTCACTTATATGTGAGATGTGATATGAGATCAAGGTCATTTTAAGTTCAGCTCCTAGAAAGGGTAGGATCACACACCTCAAGCAGCTTAGACACACTCCAACATTCAATCCACCCTCAGAAGTACACACCGTCTGCAGCTAGTGTGCATATGGACCCCCCTCTTTCTCTCAAACACATTTGAGACATTCACTGATATCATTCCATAGGCATCTGCTGCTCTTTATGGTATTTGATTAGGTAATTGAGGATCAGGTCTCCTGGGTGCTGTCCAGTGAGGCCTGCAGATGACTGGGTCTCCAAGGACGGTCACATCACTAATGATGCCCATGCAGAAATGAAGATCAGAGCATCTAAGTGCTGTTATAAGGTAAAACCTGGAGATGTGAGCCCACCTCAGATGTGGGTGTAAATCATTTGAATTTGGTAATGCACTACGTTTCTTTGATAATTCATATGTAGAAAAAGATTCAGTACATTTGCAGGCAGAATAATTGAAACCATGCATATTTTATATCCTTCTGAACCATGTAAATTCTAGTAGAAGTTAAGTTTCTGTGAATGAGGAACTACTTCTTGTAATAGTTCAGCATTACGCCACACTACACCTACCACTGAGAAACCAGTTTTTTTAAGTCATTTCAGTCTATGACGCCATTATGTCGACCGCGAGTCTGAAGAAATAAATCTTGTGTTGTAATTAATATATGTTTTTGTAATTTGTGTGAGCTAAGAGATGTATTACTCACATAATCTTATGTGTTGCCTGACTCGTCCATTAACACGATAGACGATGATTTAATGATATTAAACTTATCATTATTCTTTATCTTAATAGAACAAAAGACAAAATATAATAATAATAAAATTATACATTTTATTAAATGCAACTATAAATTAAATTGTATTAAATTATAAATATAATTCTAAATTAAATTACAAGTAAATTATAATTGTAAATGTGTACATTTATTATTATTTTTAGTACATTAGTATGTTGACTAGCAAAGTTAGCAGTCAAATGACATTCAAAAAAACATGATTTTTTGTAATAAATCCTCTGAATCTCTCTGAGAGAATTGACATATAAGGAGTCAAAAATTAAAACGTAATGAAGATGATGTCTGTAATGAACATTTATTTTCTATTTCACTTGTTTACAGACAAAGTAAACAATAAGTATGACAATACAAATGATTGCATATTTGAAAATTCAGTACAAGAAAGTGATTGGTTTGGCGTTTCGAAAATTGCCTTGATAGTATAATTGAACAACAAAAATGTTCAATACAAAACAAACAAACAATAAAATTATTGTGTTTAAAATACAAAAAATAGTGGTTAAAATGGTTAAAAACAATGGTGAAATTAACAAAACGAAACAATATTTATTGTGTGAAAATGTTTTATCCACCTTTTTCTTCAACGCTGAAATAAGTCTATGGGCGAGACTTCCGGTACATTAGCTGCTATAGGGAGATAAAGAGAAGAAAAACAACGTGCAGTAAAAGCTAAAACTGTTCGCACTACAAACCAGTGTGTTCATAATTAAGACAATACAATAAAATAATATCGTAAGACACACGGACATCAATATCAAGCAGCAAAACTATGTTTTGTACAGCTAAAAATAGCTGGACGCGGATGGAAACCACACCCACAAAGTTTACAAATAGCCACGCCCACTCTTTTTTTGTTAACAATTTATTGTTTGTAATAAAAAAAAATGGCGTCACTTCCACCACAACAAACTATTTTGCGATTTTCCGCCTATAGCGAATTTTAAAAAAGTTAGTGTTTGTTTACCAAGACAACAGTGTTACTGAAGAGCATCAGTTAAAATCCAAAGGAGACATGTGAGTTGCAAAAAACAAAGAAAATCAAGGTAAAGGTGTTTTACGGAGTATTTTTGTTTGTGACGTTTTCAGTTACACGAAAAACACGCAAAAAGTATGAAAACATTTTTAAGTGTGTTTTTAGAAATAAAACGCTAGCTATGAAATAGCAAAACAAAAGCAGTGTGTTCTTGTATTAAAAAGATATATACGTTTAGAAAAAAAGTGACAAAATTCTTTGGAATGTATGTGCACGTATGTTTCCACGGAACCTAGCAAGATATCCAGTTTCTCGTTTCTTATCTAATCTGAAATTAAACGAAAATAACCGTTTAGCAAGCCAGTTTGGGGAGCTGCTTTAGTCCTGGACCTGACGTAGCTCTGTTTGCCATGCGCGTATCAACACGGACAAGTTTTATATTTAGACATCTGCTCCAGATGATTTAATAATGACTGAAACGTTACATGAAATAACAGCCGCTAGCCGTTCCTCGCACTCTAGATTTGTGCAGTTTTTTGCTTCGCTTGTGAAATATCCCCACGCCTGAACGGAAGGACACACGTTTGAGGAAATGATCGGATCGTGCATTTTGCAGAAAGGGCAGGAGGAATGACTTCCTCAAATAGGATGGTAATGCTTGTGTTTGGAGACACAGCGCGCACGGTGCGCCTCAAGTTTGTCTGACTTTCTGCACCGAATTCGCAAAGCGTTTTGTATAATTGCACAACCGCTGGCGCAAACGAGATAAAACTGGAGCACATTGTAATATGTAGTGATGCGCGCTGCTTTAATGAATCGCAAGACGCTGGACGTCACAGCCACGCGCCTCTCCGTGCCACAGGTGCGCACTAAACTTTGGTTATTCATTATTGATTAACTGCGGAAAGAAAAGGAGGACCGCGCAGAGGGACAATTACTCGCACTATGGAGATCATGTCCAATCAACCAACAGCAGAGGCTGGTGGCGACCACACCGCTGCGGCTTCCATGTCTGCAGGCGTGGAGAGGTCTGATGTGACCAGCCCGAGTCCGGTGACCAAACAGAGATCCTTACGGGCGGTTTACGTGCTGAATGATGGACTGAAGGCAGTGGCCGCGAACAGCCCCGAATCCGGGGCGCTCCAGTGTCTCCAACGCGCCTGCGACGCGGAGAGTGCCATATTAACCACAGTAACTTTCGGACGACTAGATTTCGGGGAGACATCAGTGCTTGATACATTTTATGACGCAGGTAAGTGATTCCCAAAGCCCCTCAGGATGGCTCCCTAAACTGGCACTCCGAGTACAGGTCCTGTAGTTTTGCAGAATTGACTGATGAGTTGAATCAGGGGTGTTGGGGGTTCTCCACAGATCAGAGTTTGCACAAATCTGATCATTCTGCAGGATGTAGAAGAATAGAAACTCATTGGCAGGTCTGTGTAGATTTAGGGCTTGAGTGTGCTGTTGATTTAATAGTTGATAACTGAAATACTTTATTGTTTCCGAAGAGAAATATGTGGCCCTGAACCCTTTAGTAGCATGGGTATATTTGAAGCAACAGCCAAAAATACATTGTATGGGTCAAAATGATAATTTTTTTATTTTAAGCTGAAGATAATTAGGATATTAAGATCATGATCCATAAAGATATTTTGTAACTTTCCTACCATAAATATATCAAAACTAGTAATTAGTAATTTGCATTGCTAAGAACATATTGACATCTTTAAAGGTGATTTTCTCAACATTTAGATTTTTTTGCACCCTCAGAATCCAGATTTTTAAATGGTTGTATCCCAGCCAAATATTGTCCTGTCCTAACAAACCATACATCAATGGAAAACTTATTTATTTAGATGATGTATAAATCTTAATTTTAAAAAATGTCAAAAAATTGACTCTTATGACTGGTTTTGTGGTACAGGGTGACATATATGTGAATAATATAAGTAAGTAAAACGAAACAAAACAAAAATGCATTATACAAAAATACATTAAATAGACAGTACTTCAGAAAACAAATATGTTTATCTTAATGTACTTATACAAGATTGTTAGGTTGTCACATTCTAAATCATTAGGGTGGTCATTGGGCTATCCCTTGGAAGGGTGTTACAATAGGGTCATGACAATCTCTCTCAAGGAATATTATTGTGGAGTACGAGTGCAAATAGGATCTTCTGCCTCCGGCACATTCCTTTCCTGGAATTTACTCGCCAGGTCTAGCATGAAGTCTCTCTCTCACGCGGGTGTGGCTCCACATGTTACTCTGGGTGATCAAAACACTCTTACATCTGAGCTTTGGGAAGGTGAAACAGGCACTTTTTTTTTTAACTTCGATCCTGTGTATTTTTGTGCATGCATGAAGTTGCTCATGTGCAGCACTTTGTCTTGAGAAAGAACTTTAGAGGACTAGAACATGTGCATTTTAGAGCTACAAATATGAAATATCGTTTTTCAAAGCAGAAGTGAACTAAATATCCTTTCTATATAACGTTCTAGAGATCAGTTTCATGTTATTGCATTACCCCCTCACCCTTTTCCTAATAAGACTGAGTCATGCATCAGCTCCTGGTTACATCAAGTCTGGTCTTGTATTTTGTGGCTTCCACTATTGCATGGCTTTCAAACACATTTTCAGATGTTTGCGTAGTTTCCATAGAATAAGCACAGATTGTGTTTGACTGGAAAAGAACAAATACAGCCATGTGCAGAAGAACAAATATGCCCTTAGGACTACTTTAAACACACAAAAGGTTATTTAAAGATCTGATATAATAAAATTTAATGGAAAGTCATAATAAACAAGACTTGAATAGACTAATGCAGTGTGCCATGTCGTTCTGCAATACTGGGATTCTGCATTATATGGGTGCCTCACATGCTTACTATGTCTCTGATTCATTGCAGACATTGCAGTTGTGGACATGAGCGATGTGTTCAGACAGCCCTCCCTGTTTTATCACCTCGGTGTGCGTGAGAGCTTTGACATGGCCAACAATGTCATCCTCTACCACGACACGGACCCTGACACGGCACAGTCGCTTAAGGTGAGAGTTACAGTCTAATGCACACACATAAACGCATGTATGTTTACCTAGCTATCTACAGAAGGACATGTCATAGACTTTATTGTGTTAAACGAGGTTTGTGTCATTTTTCAGATGTTCTGTGGTTTTAAGAAGGTTGACTTCCCCAAAAAAATAAATAGGTCTTTGTCACCTTTTTTTTGAGAGGCCGACCAAGTAGAATGTTGATTTTTGTCAATAGTGTGAGTTTGAGGCTGGACTACCTGTTTGTCCAAATGATTGAAGATGGGGAGTGTGTTTGGGAACAGGAAACCTGTTTGGTAATAATTAGGGGTTTCAGCGCTGAAACCCAATTGAATTTGTTAGAATGGTCACGGGTTTGCGATCTCCACGTAAAACTGATTGTGCAGACCAAACCGTAAGTCGTAAAGACTTGAAACTTGGAGGGGTAGTAGTACTCACACCGCCGACAATGTGACCAAGGCTCGCCCCAATCGTCCTGACAGGGGCAGTACAGCAAACAAAAGTACGAAATTGTTCAACTCCTAAACCTTCAGTCACAGGTTCAAGGGTTTTTGCTCGGAACCAAACCAGTGCAGAAAGATTCTCTGGAGAGTGAATATCAATAATTATCAAAAAAGTTGAACTTTCGACTCCCCATCGCAAAGGGACTCCAAAACATTTGAAAGGGGCAGGCCCACTTTTAGTAAAATGCCTATAAGTCCTAAACAGAAAGACATATCTCAGCCAAACTCAGAACACAAATGTAAGAGCTCAATCTGAGGTCACAGGATTGCAGAGCTTGGCCACTTAATGGCGCTATAAGAGGGAAAAAAACTAAAAATGGCTATAACTGTTCAACCATTTCTCCTATCAACATAAAAATCACTGTGTCAGTGATCACGGTCTTTGTCAGAAGTGGAACAAGTGTCCACAAGGACATTTGCGTATATCTTAGAAACATGGCTGCCACTGGGCGACGAAGTTTGAGCACCCATTGGACAAAATTAACAGAGGCCGATTGGAACAAAACTCTATGGGCCTGTTCGACTCACGTGCCAAAGGTCTGAGAGAAATCTGAAAGAAATCAGCCACTGCACATTTTTCAAGGGCGTAAACAATTGTATGCTGCATTTTTTTTTTCCGCACATACAGACAATATTCATATCATATGATAGAACTCCTTATTCTAGACAGCTTTGCCTCTAGAACCACCGCAGTCAATCAATTGTTTGTTAAATGACTGAGAAGATGTAAAAAAAAAAAAACTACTTTTGGGAACTATTCTAGGTTTTTGCTCAGTCTGAAAAAAAAAATGCTAAAGTGCAGTTCTCTTTATCTCTAAGCCAAAACTTATCAAAAAATGTTGAAATTTACACTTTGGGAAGCTATAATGAGGTTGTTTAGAAAAGAGGCCTGTCTTAACTAAAATCCTATAAAGCCTAAATGACAACTCAAAACTTCGACAGGTGACAAGCATGCAAAATTTTAAGGGGATCGGACCACAGCTGGCGCTATAACAGTCATAACATTAAAAAACATTATATTACCTGGATTTGCCAAAACTGCTTTTTTAATCATTAATTTAGGTGGGTACAACCTTGCAAAATTATATGTAATATCTTTTTCCTTATATGCTAAAATGCCTTAAGCACTTGAACCCCGGTAATCGCTGCTTGCAGCTATATTAATATTTTTGCAGCAGTGTTTAGTGCCGCTGATAAAAGAACAATTAGTGCTGTGCATTTAATGAAAGATAACGATAAATGAAAATTAAAAAACTACCTTATCTCCAAAAGAGGCTTTGTCTCATTTAGACAATTTCTAGAAAGTTAATCATCTTTTTATTCATGAGAAATAAATAGAAGTTTCCCCTTTAAAGGGATCGTTCACCCAAAAATGAAAATTCTGTCTTTAATTATTCACCCTCATGCCCTTCCAAACCGTAAGACCTTCGTTCATCTTCAAAACATTACTATGTTTTTGATGAAATCCAAAAGCTTTGTGACCCTGCATAGACAGCAACACAACTGACACATTCAAGGCCCAGAAAGGTGCTAATAATATCATTAAAATAGTCCATGTGACATCAGTGGTTGAACCTTAATTTTATGAAGCTATGAGAATACTTTTTGTGTGCAAAGAAAACAAAAATTACAAATTCATTCAAAAATGTATTTTCTTCTATGTCAGTCTTCGACGGATGTTCACGACAGGGTCAGAAAGCTCTCAGTGTTCTGAAAATGAACAAAGGTCTTACAGGTTTGAAACAACACGAGAATGATTAATTAATGACAGCATTTACATTTTTTGGTGAACTAATGCTTTAAAGACAAATACAAAAAGAGGCTTTGTCTTATGTAACTAATTTCGAGACCAAAAAAATATTTCTTTTCATTTAAAATAAAACTAAAATTACCCTTGAATCAAAAATAGCTTATAAATTGCATATTAGTTTTCTAAGTGCCGCCACACAAACACTAGCAACCAGCAACTAGGGTTGTTGGGAGGTTATACTTTCAGTCCTATAGGCTGTTACGCTCACATTTGGTATTTCTGTCATCCGAACAAAGAAGCCGCCCACTACCAGGTCCTGACCTGCTATTCTCAGCTTAGGAAGGAGTTTATCTTTTCTGGGCACTGGACAGCAATGCTGCCAGAACAACACAGTCTGTATTCGTGCTAAGGCATGCAATCAGTCCCAGGACAGCTGCACATGGCCACGTTTCCACAGAGACACTGTGGCATGTGTCCTGACATACTGAGATGATGACAATCATGCATGGGGAGGAGCGTCACGCGATCTGTTTGTGTATTTTTTTAATGTTCTGTGACGCTGTTGTGTCCAACTGATTCAGTCAGGTTTCATTTGCTGCATCACATGGCCACCAGTCATGGAATAAATGTAATAAATGGCATGACGACAAAGCTTTTCCAGTTTGTTTGGAAGTTATATAATGTGTTGGAGGTGTGACATAAAATAATATGCATGTGTTGAGTAATTGTTTCTTTTCTTTTTTTTTTTTTTTTTTGCATAGGATATGGTGGCACAGAAAAACACAGTAAGTATCAAAACACTCTAGGTAACCTGATGAAATTTGAGGACAGGCTGGCAACTGTTGTTGGTGTGCCAAAAGCTTTGTGTATGAGACTATTTTTGGAGCTCTTATGACATACGTTTACATGCTCTTCTGTGTCATGGCCTTAAAATATATTTAGGTCTTTATACACATACACTAATCTGTGAGTGGACACGAGGTTTTGGTGGCTCGCCGTGTCCCAGTTTGAAGACTATTGCTGATTCTGATGAGCTCATAAGGGCTCTCAAGGTGTCAGGGTACTTTGAGTTAGTGGGTGTTAGTGTTTTTGATAAAGGAGAGGGTCGTTGAGTTCTAGTCTTTAAATAAACCTCTTATATTGAACGGCTGCTGTGAAGAAGCTGTCCTTGACAGCATTTTATAACTGTGTGATTCATTGAAATGGCCCAGAAACAAGCGAAAGATGGATCTGTGTTAACTTTGTATCATCAGTTATCTGAACAGAAATGAAATTCTGTGTTAGCCCTTACTCTTTAGGAATATTTATGTTTCCTCCCTAATCTTTTACATTTTCTCAGCCTTAAGGAATAGTTCACCCCAAAATTTTGTCATTGTTTACTCAATCTCATATTCCAAACCTGATACAACTTTCTTTATTCTGCAGGTCACTGTTTTTCATGCAGTTACAATGGGTATTGAATATTTTTAGGGCTTCAAAAAGCATCCAAAAATTCATTTGAGCACTGTTTTCAAAGTCTTCTGCAGTCATATGATAGTTTTGTGTGAGGAGCAGGGTGAAATTTAAATCTGTACTGTATATGTGATGATATTAACTATCAAGTGAAATGACCACTGTCAGTTCATAAACGAGTCATTATTAATATTGTAGCTTATTAGCTTATAATATTTTTTGTTTTCATTTTAATTTCACTTAATGTTTTACCAAATTTGTTCTGTGCTTTTGTCATTTTAATTTTCAATTTTCTTTTTTATATTTAAGTTTTCATAAACCTTGCAGAATCTGTCCACAAAAAAGTCCACAAGAGAAAATAGTCGAATTTATAAATATGACCCTGTTCAAAAGTTTACATACACTTGATTCTTAATACTGTGTTGTTACCTGAATGCTGTGTTTTGTTTGTTTAGTGATAGTTGTTCATGAGTTCTGAACAGTTAAACTGCCCGTTGTTCTTCAGCAAAATCCTTCAGGTCCCACAAATTCTTTGGTTTTTCAGCATTTTTGTGTATTTGAACCCTTCCCAACAATGACTGTATAATTTTAAGGTCAATCTTTTCACACTGAGGACAACTGAGGGACTCATATGCAACTATTACAGAAGGTTCAAACACTCACTGATGTTCCAGAAGGAAACACTATGCATTAAGAGCCAGGGGGTGAAAACTTTTGAACAGAATGAAGATTGATACTTTGTATTTGTACTTTGCCTAAATAAGCCTTCAGGTTCCACAAATTCTTTGTTTTTTTTCAGCATTTTTGTGTGATATTTAGGCAAAATATGAAAAATGTATACATCTTCATTCTGTTCAAAAGTTTTCACCCCCTGGCTCTTAATGCGTAGTGTTTCCTTCTGGCGCATCAGTGAGCGTTTGAACCTTCTGTAATAGTTGCATATGAGTCTCTCAGTTGTCCTCAGTCTGAAAAGATTGACCTTAAAATCATACAGTCATTGTTGGAAAGGGTTCAAATTCACAAAAATGCTGAAAAACCAAAGAATTTGTGGAACCTGAAGGATTTTTCTGAAGAACAGTGGGAGGTTTAACTGTTCAGAACAAACAAGGGACTATCACAAAAAAGCTAAACAAAACAAAAAAAACCCCCAGCTGTGAATCATTCAGTTAACAACACAATATTACAAATTAAATGTATGTAAACTTTTGAACAGGGTCATTTTTATAAATTCAACTATTATTTTCTTTTGTGGACTATATGTAAACATCTTTTATGCGAAATATCATTTCATAATCTTTTTTTGTAGTTTAGTTTAGCACTACACTTCCTGATACAAAGCTATTATGGGGCTTCAGAAAAGCTTGTTGTATAAACTACTTATTTGATACTTTTAAGGTATTATAAGGTATTGTGAAGAGTGATTTCACTTAAGAAAGAAAATCCCACAGATTTGGAATGACGTGAGGATGAGTAAATGATGACAGAATTTTTGGACAAACTATCCCTTTGGCTTACTCATTCGTCTATATTTTCTTGTCTCTGTTAATACTCTGTACATGTGCATTCTTTACCTGTCATTCTCTTTTTCTATTTTCCTTTCATTTCCCCTCATTGTTTGCTCTCCTTTTCTTTCTCTCTCTCTCATTTTGTCTGTTACCTGGAGTAGGCTGCAAGGCCAGTTAAAATAGGCTTCCCATGGGTCCAGTTGCCTCCCGAGTACAGGGGCTCCGGCCTAAGAAACAAAGTAGGTACAGCGGGCGTGCTAGTGCATGCTGGGAAAATCCCATATTCATATACTGGAATGAGAGTTACCAGTGAGGTCAGTTGCTGTCTGACTCACTTCCTTTCAGTCTGGCTGACATGTCAGGGTATTAAGAACTCTGAATCAAAGTCAGTAATGTATTATTTCTGGGAAACAGCTTGGTTATATTTCAGTGATTAATCATCACTGTAAAGTGGATCCAAAGACTTGCGTAACAAAATCACATATTTGTATAATATATACAGCTGGTTTTAATGATCTCATTCTTTTCTGGAGAATCCTGTACATCATGTATATATGTAAAATAATAAGAAAGAAATAAAATATATACTTCATACATATAAGCAATCGTGTTTTAGCTGCAAGTCTAAGGATGTGCTTAATGACCACATGCTTAACAATTTAAATAGTCTTGAAGTATATGATGACTGTTTTACTTGGTGACCCCTTATATTTGAGGTGTTGATATGGCAGTGCTAAGATGTGATTTAGCCACCTCTTCTATTTCACTGTAGAATTCTGGGACAGTACATGATTACAAATGTGTTAACAAGATTTCCTTGGCACTTTGAATTTCTTGAATGCCAGCTGCTGAGTACATGATCACTAACACAGAGACAGCCTGTACTTTTACACAGTGGTGTAAACAGTCATGAATTATATGTCATGACTAGGAATAGGTCTATATTACATTTTAATGCACAAATTTAGAATTTGCTTATCTTTTTTAGGCCTCCAGCGGGAACTACTATTTCATCCCGTACTTGATGACACCCAACAACGAGTACTTGTGCTGTGAGAACGTGGCCCAGCGTAGAGCATCGGAGTACATGCAACCCAATTGGGACAACCTTCTAGGACCTCTGTGTGTCCCATTGGTGGACCGCTTTGTTAGCCTGCTCAAAGACATTCATGTCACGTCTTGGTAAGACTGCTATATTTATCATAACTCTTGGCAGGATGCCCGTTCTCAGATGGTCCTTTACCCACATTTAGCTAAACATAAACCAAGCAAGTATAAGAGATAGTTCACACAAAAATTACAATTATTCCATGATTTACTCATCCACACTATACTATATTACAAAAGAAATTATAATACTTTTTTTTTTTTTTTTTTAGCAAAGATGCTTTAAATTGATCAGAAGTAATGATAAAGACATGTATAATGTTACAAAAGATTTCTATTCATCGTATAAACCTGAAAAAAATCTACTCAACTGTTTTCAACATGATAATAATAATAAATGTTTTTTGAGCAGCAAATCAGAATATTAGAATGATTTCTGAAGGATCATGTGACTGGAGTAATGATGCTAAAAATTTAGCTTTGAAATCACAGGAATAAATTACGTTTTAAAATATATTCAGATGGAAAGCATTATTTTAAATAGAAAAATATTTCAAAATGTTGCTGTTTTGCTGTGCTTTGGATCAAATTAATGCAGGCTTGGTGAGCAGAAAAGATTTCTTTAAAAACATAAAAAATCTTACTGTTCAAAAACTTTTGACTGGTACTGTAACAATATTCATTTTAATTTGCAGTGGAATTCAATGTTGTATTCAACATTGCATCATAAGCCGGGCATTCCATCCAAAGTGGCGAATTTAACTTGGAATATCGCATAAACCATTTGCGAATAAGCACCGTTTCCATCCAACAAGTCAAAGAGAACAAAATCGTCACTTCCTGATAAACTGAAACTATATATTACTAAAAAAAGTAGGAGAAAACACTGAATATAGTAATTTTCATATTTAATAAATTACTTGCGCCTCAGAGGGAGCAGATAAAACACAATTAATGTGATATTTTCTTTTAGAGGTGGATGCCTGCTGTTTGGGAACCGGTCCATTGGTTAGACCGGTTTTGCCGTCCCTTAACGCAAAGTCACATGACTTTTTTTTTTTTTTTTTTTTTTTATGTATATGGAGGAATTTATTTGGCAAATGCGTTTCCATCCCCCATTATTCGCATTGTAACCCCTTTTCTCACAAGTCAAAAACCACCTCAAGTGAGCGAGATTTTTATTCGAAATGTGCCGTTTTCATCACTCGTTTCTGATGCGATACTTCAAAATGTGCATAAAAACAGGGTGATGGAAACGGCTATAGATATAAACTAGTCGTCAAACGATCCTCAAGGACCACATCTCGTCACCCCTGGAGTGAAGAAATGGGACTCAAGCCAAATGGGATAGAGCGCTCATATTATATCATCAAGACAGACATGCACAAGTGCATGCAAGATTTATTAGGAAATTCAGCAGCATATAACAAGTGTCAGGGTGTCCTTTCACCTGGAGCTCAGATATCAGAAGTCTAGAACATCCTTGTAGATTGTAGCGCCAAGATTTTTACATTCTGTAACAGTCTTGTGTAGCCGGATTTTGACTATTAGTATGAAGTCTGACCCACGTTGTAGCTGGTCAAAAACATGTAAAGTGACCAGCCTCAGTTTATTTTGTTGTTGCATGATGTTGAGATGCATCAGATGGTCAGTCAGCGTCCTATCTGAAGTTGATGCTACCAACAAATTTATTCTTTCTCCCTGACAGTGCTTCATATAAAGACACTCTACTGAACGACATCCGAAAAGCTCGAGATAAATACCAGGGTGAGGAGCTGGCCAAGGAGCTTTCCCGTATCAAACTCCGCATTGACAACACTGAGGTTTTGACTCAGGACATTGTTATGAACCTGCTTTTCTCCTACAGAGACATACAGGTACTCTATAAACAAAGCATGTCTAAAAATTCTAAAACTTTGCTGCTGACTTTAACCATATTTGGTGTGATTTTTCAGGACTATGATGCTATGGTTAAATTGGTACAGACCATTGAGATGTTGCCCACCTGTGACTTGGCCATCCAGCCCATGATTCAGTTCCACTATGCTTTTGCGCTCAATAGGTGACCACAAATCTGCATTGTGTGGTATATTCTCCTATTCATATGCTTGGCAAACAGACATTTCTCTTTTACAGCCCTTTGATCTCAGGAACAAATGCATTTATGTTTGCGTGTGTGCGAACACAGGCGAAACAGCCCTGGTGATCGAGAGCAGGCGTTGCGTGTGATGTTGCAGGTTCTTCAGTCATGCGAGCACCCAGCACCTGACATGTTCTGCTTGTGTGGCCGCATCTATAAGGACATCTTCCTCGACTCTGACTGCAAGGACACCAAGAACAGGGACAATGCCATCCAGTGGTGAGTGAGTTAAATGAGCTTCTTGATGCTCACAGTTTCAATATGTTTTTTTTAAATGAAGGAATCCCTTATTTTGGGTTCTGTTCACTTGAACTATGCACGAGAAGCTGCATTAAATGTGTTAAAAACCCAAACAAATACATTAAATGCACTAAAACACCAAGTTAATTCATCAAATATGTAAAAAAAAAACACCCACGTTGTTGTATTATATATGTTAATAAAAACTCAGAATACCCTAGCATCTGCTTTAAATGCAATAAAAAATACCCAGAATACTCTAGCAGCCACATTTAATGTGCTAAAATACCCAGAACAACCATGCAGCTGCATTAAAAACACCCAGAACACCCTATTAACAACATTAAATATGCTAAAAACACCCCAAAAAACCAAAACAAATGCATTAAATACACTAAAACACCAAGTTAATTCATCAAATATGTAAAAAACACTCACGTAGTTGTATTATATATTTTAATAAAAAATCTGAATGCCCTAGCATCTGCTTTAAATGCAATAAAAAATACCCAGAATACTCTAGCAGCCACATTTAATGTGCTGAAATACCCAGAACAACCATGCAGTTGCATGAAAAATACTAAAAACACCCAGAACACCCTATTAACAACATTAAATGTGCTAAAAACACCCAAAAACCCAAGCAAATGCATTAAATACACTAAAACACCAAGTTAATTCATCAAATATGTCAAAAAAAAAAAAAAACACCCACATAGTGCACAAAAAATACCTAGAATACTCTAGAAGCCACATTTAATGTGCTGAAATACCTAGAACAACCATGTAGCTGCATTAAAAATACTAAAATCAAGCAGAACACCCTAGCAGCTGCATTGCATATGCAAAAAACGTCCAGAACACCCTATTAACAACATTAAATGTGCTAAACACACCCACAACAACCTGGCAGCAGCAACCAACCATACTGCATCTGCTAAAAACACCCACAATGCATTAGCACCTGCATTAAATGTACAAAAATCACCCAGCAGCACATTACATGTGCAAAAAACACCCAGAACACCATAGCAACAACATTAAATGTGCTGAAAACACCCTAGAATTTGCAATAAATGCAATAAAATCACCCAGAACACTCTAGCAAATGCATTAATAAATGTATTAAAATCACCCAGAACATCCTAGGAGCCACATTATGATGTTTGATAACAAAGTTCGGTTTGATCAGATAATCAACTAATTCGGCATAGGTGCAACTTGTCTAGCTAATCATCCAAACTAGCACAAGTCATATATATGCACACAGCCGACTTACCTCCGTCATTTGACTGTTTTTCGGCATCCCCCCTCCACCCCAACTCCTCACTCTTAACCTATCCTCATCCTATACTTGGGATGGGGGGAGTTCTCTGGGTTCGGGCCATATTCCGGGCTCGGAGCCCTCCCCCAGGACAGCACGCCAAAATATGCTTACTGCTTACTCAACCAGATTAGATGTAAGGGTGAACTCGTGAAACACGTGCTAAAAACATCCTAACAAGCAGTGATGGGTGATATACTGGTTCAAACAATAAACTGGTTTGAATTACACACAGGTGTAAATGGTTGGAGGACTTTGAGCTATTAATAACACAACTAATTCTTTAACTGGGCAAATAACCAAACTGTAAACGGCCGTTAACAGAAGACAGAGACGCAGGCCCGGTGCTCAGAGAAAGAATTCGTTCCCATCCCCCCCTCCCCAGTTTTTTTTAACGAATGTTAATACCATCTGAGCGCATTAAGTTGTTCAGTTTGCGCAGATCGATCAGCGTCTGACTTGAAGCAGCATATGACATCCAAGTAGGTTTCCGCCCAAGTGATTTGTGAGCAAATTACAGTCATTGCAGTTTCTCCAGGGCGACTGCACGAACTCTAAAGATGACGACAGCTAATTCACGATTAACCAGACTCACTGCGTTTCATTTGTCCTTTAATATGGTTACAAACTCTTGTGTCATGTTTATCAAAATAAAACCAAAAAAAGTGGAGAATTCACACGAAAAATTTATGTCTACATTATTCTTGCTTTGCCAACATTTCTGTCATTATTTTTTTAAATTAATGTAAATTATGTTTGCAACAGCTGTTTTTGTGGCCTGGATGACTTTGATACTCTTGGCTGGCATTATATTTTGTGAATATTTGTAAATATTTGTGGCATAAAACAGTTAGAAAATTTAAAGTGTACTGCACTTCTGGAATTTTGCCATTCAGGTAAAGATAATAAAATAACATATAGTCCTATATATAAGCAATTCAAGGAGAAGAACTGAATAAAATCACATATATAAAATGAATAAACAGCCCTATTCGCAAAATATATTTGACTTAAATAATTCACAAATTAAGTAGAGTTGTGCAACTATTAATCTCGATCGCATCCAAAATAAAAGTTTTTGCTTACATATATATGTGTGTACTGTGTATATTTATTATGTATATATAAATACACACACACAACATATCAGCTGTATACTTGACATTACAGCCTGTCCATTACCAAAATAATATAAGCCAACCAAACATATAAAGTTACACTGTTCAATTTAAGTATTACTGCATTAACCCACCGAACATGCACATGTGAAGGATAATTTACATGCATTGGAGCAAAGTTCAAAACATAATAAATAATAGTTTATCATTCAAATACATCATTAATATGAAAACATATTTGAGTGGATTTGTTTTGAATAAGAGAGGTAGGCTATGTGAGCCC
Source organism: Labeo calbasu (assembly GCA_019740295.1). Taxonomy (NCBI): domain Eukaryota; kingdom Metazoa; phylum Chordata; class Actinopteri; order Cypriniformes; family Cyprinidae; genus Labeo; species Labeo calbasu. The sequence goes on along the minus strand of JAHKKF010512531.1, from coordinate 8,125 downwards.
AACGCTCGTTTCAGTTTCAGAAATGAATTTGTTTTGGTTTAATGTTTTACACTATTTTTCATTGTTTTTCCATTAAATATAAAGGATTTGTTATGGAGTAGGAGGAACTATAGCTTTTAGTTATGTTTATCTGTATTCATAAAGTTAGTAAATATTTAACTTTTATTTACCTCTAGTCTAAAAGTCTATAAGCGACTTTATCTGTAGTTGTTTTTTGTTTGGTTGGTTCAGGTTTTTTTTTTTTTTTTTTTTTGTCTCTTAAAAATGCAATTTTTCATATTTTTCAATATTTTAAAATGCGTTAACTTATATGTCCGTGTCTGCATTTTGTCGTTGCGCATTATATAATCCCCCATGGGATTGAAATTACCAAAAAGTTATGCCATCCTGGCGCTGGGATTGTAGAGACGAAAATACTGTAACGTTAGCAGGCAGAGCAAACTCACCATGCGTGAAATCCAGGAAGAAAATTCTAAATACTGAATTGGGGGTGATGGTATAAAAAACTGACTGTCTTCAGAAAATTTTAGATGGTATTTTCTTCTCATCTTACCTCCGTATAATGCATATTTATGTAGTATTTAAAAGAGCAGTGCTGTTTTGTTTATGGCGGTAACCAATCGCTGCTGTTCCATAAGCGCCACCTGCTGTCAGAGAGTGAATTTGCGTTCTCATTGTGCTCATCTGCCATTTTTGTTTAATTTAATTTACATAAAGAACAGATCATGCTACATGTAACATGGATTGTGATTTGAATGCAGTGGTTTTGCAACTGTTTCATGCATTAAATGTGGCTTCAAACGATCCCAAATGCGGTTGTAAAACAATCCCAGCCGAGGAAGAACGGTCTTATCTAGCGAAACTATCGGTTATTTTCATTAAAAAAATACAATTTAAATACTTTCTAATCTGAAACGCTCGTCTTGTCTTGCTCTCCCTGATCTATGTGTATTGTGGCTCAAGACGGTTAGGGTATGTCAAAAAACCTCCCCTATTTTCTTCCTCAACTTCAAAAATCATTTTAAAATCGTCCTACATCAAACCTGGGGCACCATATCAGTCCATTATATGGAGAAAAATCCTAAATGTTTTCCTCAAAAAACATAATTTCATTTACATCTTGGATGACAAGGGGGTGAGTACATTATCTGTAAATTGTTGTTCTGGAAGTGGACTTCTGCTTTAATATAAAGGGGAAAAACATCATAAATCATGAAACTACCAGAATCCTAAAGACCACAAAAAGTGATACAGATTTTTGTTTACACCACCCAGCACTACTAACAACTAACTTAATTGTGTTATTACACTGAGAGCACTCTAGCATCACATTAAAACGTTATTTTTGTATTTATGCATGTGTTGTAGGTATAGAAAAGGCTTCGAGTTGCAGCCCACTCTCTATTCAGGTATTAATCTGGCAGTGCTGCTTATAGTGTCTGGACAGCAGTTTGAGACTTCCATAGAACTCAGGAAGATTGGTAAGGAGGAACACACTTCCTGTTTCCTGTTTCTTTCAGACCATTAAGGTCACAGTTCATACCTTCTCACCCTTTTGTTCTCTCTCAGGTGTGAGGTTAAACAGTCTGCTTGGGCGTAAAGGCAGTCTGGAGAAGATGAATAACTACTGGGACGTGGGTCAGTTCTTTACTGTCAGCATGCTGGCAAATGACATCCCCAAAGCTGTGCAGGCTGCAGAGAAACTCTTCAAACTCAAACCACCCATATGGTACATATAGATAAATTATTTACAGATATACTGTACATGTAAACTGTAAGAAATAGAGTTGGAGCATCTCGCATTTATTTCATCTTTCAGGTATCTGCGATCAGTCGTCCAAAACCTTCAGCTGATTCAACATTTTAAGAAGCAAAACACTGAGCATTCTCCTCAAAGAGAGAGACTCAACTTCTGGATGGACATTATAGTGGAGGCCACACAGGGAACCACCAATGGCCTGCGTTTTCCGGTAGTACACCGCCTCATGTGTGTCTCATCCAGGACCACACCTGTATTGACTGAACAGCATTTCATGGGCTCATCACTTCTTCCACTACGTAGGTGTTGATTCTGGAGCCGACTAAAGTGTACCAGCCCTCGTACGTGTCCATTAACAGTGAAGCTGAAGAGAAGAATGTTTCTATATGGCATGTGTCGCCTGCTGAGACGGTCAGTGGTTTATTTGAAGTCGTGTTTGCTGTGTAAGATTATTTTGTGTATATAATATAATTTTCCTAACTGACGTGGTTACAGAAGGGAATACATGAATGGAACTTCACAGCATCATCCATCAAAGGCATTAGGTGAGATTGACATCTGAGTTTATATTTTTTGTAACCCACAGTCTCATTTCTCTCTGATTTTAGGGGTAATTAATGGTTAAGGATTTAGGAGGGTTAGGTCTGTGTCTGTTTGACAGGAATGCTGTTTAGGGTTAAACAAACAGTGTTAAAGTAGGAACTAGTTCTACTAGATCTACATGGCTAAATGATCAACTTGGCAAACACAAACGAAAACAAAAACTCAGAATGCCCAGGCAAAAGATTTTGTTCACTAAGGATGCAACCATCGCCAAAGTGAACATTGGAATCGTTAGTTATCTGTTTCTTTTTTAATCATATTGGTTGATACTGGATATTTAATTGTGCTCATTTATTCTCTTTTTGCATTTAGATTAACGCTTACCGCTGTGTTGTTAGTGTTAATTAAGACGTTTATCATTCATTTTTAATTAAAATAAAGCTGAAATAAGAAAAACATTAAAAAACTTCAATGAAATTTTGCAATTACACTACCAGTCAAAAGTTTTTGAACAGTAAGGTTTTTAATGTTTTTTTTTTTTTTTTTAAAGATGTGTCTTCTGCTCACCAAGCCTGCATATTTCATCCAAAGTACAGCAAAAACAGTAAATTTGTAAAAATATTTTTACTATTTAAAATAACTGTTTCAGCATCATTACTTCAGTCTTCAGCATCACATGATCCTTCAGAAATCATTCTAATACAATGATTTGCTGTTCAAGAAACATTTATTATTATTATTATTATTATTATTATTAGCAATATTTAAAACAGTTGAGGACTTTTGTAAATAAATTATTGAAATGAATACATTTATTTAGCAAGGATGCTTTAAATTGATCAAAAGTGATGCTAAAAAACATTTATAATGTTACAAAAGATTTCTATTTCAGATAAATGCTGTTATTCTGAACATTCTATTCATCATAGAAACCTGAAAAATTCTACTCGGCTATTTTAAACATCATAATAATAAGAAATGTTTTTTGAACAGCAAATCAGAATATTAAAATGATTTCTGAAGGATCGTGTGACTGGAGTAACGATGCTAAAATCAGCTTTGAAATCACAGGAATAAATTACATTTTAAAATATATTTAAATAGAAAACAGTTATTTTAAATTGTAAAAAATATTTCAGAATTTTACTGTTCTTGCTGTACTTTGAATCAAATAAATGCAGGCTTGGTGAGCAGAAGAGATGTCTTTAAAAAACATTAAAAATCTTACTGTTCAAAAACATTTGAATGGTAGTGTAAGTGAAATAAGTTGAAGTGCTAAAATTACTAAAACTGAAAAATGCCTAAATAGAAATATTTAAAATTAAACTAATAAAAAAGACAAAAGCACATACATTTTAAAAACTTTAAAACTGAAAATAAAACAACAAAAGGTAATTCAAAATATTAATAAATACTATAGAAACATTACTAAAATAACACTGGCCCACTTAACGTAACCTTTACAGCACCAATAACTTAATAAAGTGTAAATAAAGTTTGTTTTTGTTTTTCGTTTTTTTTAGGTAATATAGTTTACAATTTTAATATCTATCAGCCATAACTTAAAAATGCCAGAATTTTATTATTAGCACATCCCTAGTCTTTATTCTGAGTCATCTTCATGGTATCCTGAAAACGAGCAGATCTTCTGTCTACATTATTTAACTACAAGTTAAAACTCCAGTGCTGCTGCTAACATCTCACACATTGTTTCACCAGCTTTCCATTTAAATGTAAAACAAATCTTGCGTTCTTCCACTTTCTAGCATCTCAAAATTCGATGAGCGCTGCTGCTTTCTATATGTCCATGACAACTCGGACGACTTCCAGATCTACTTCTCCACAGAGGACCAGTGTGGCAGGTTAGAGTTCCTGAAGTGAATCAATTAGCTTTTAAACTGTGCTGCTCATGGAGATTACTGATGTATAGATGGTTGTCTCCTGTTTGAAGGTTCTGCTCCATGGTGAAGGAGTTGATCACAGACGGATCAGGAAATGCTGTCGAGCTGGAAGGAGAGGGAGAAGGAGACACCCTGGAGGTGAGAGCTTAAAAACGCAACTGTAGTTTGCTTTTGTTGAATTTGTGTGGATTTGGTGTATTTAAATCCTGAATTATTTTGCAGTACGAGTATGACTACAATGAGAATGGCGACAGGGTGGTTTTAGGTAGGGGAACTTACGGAGTGGTTTACGCAGGGAGAGACCTGAGCAACCAGGTGCGCATTGCAATCAAAGAGATCCCAGAGAGAGACAGCAGGTGAGTTACTTGTGACAACACAAAGATAATGAAAAGATCAGCATGGATGTTTACCAGCATATGTTCTATTTTGGATGCAGGTGTTTCTATCAGTGTTCTTAAAGGTATTGTTCACCCAAAGATGAAAATTCTGCTATCATTTATCAAACCTCATGACATTCTTTGTTCTGTGAAACATAAAAGAAGATATTTTAGAAAATGTCTCAGAAATTGTTGCCTTTGCAACTACACTACCAGTCAAAAGTTTTTGAACAGCAAGATTGTTAATGTTTTGAAGAAGTCTCTTCTGCTCACCAAGCCTGCAATTATTTGATCCAAAGTGCAGCAAAAACAGTAAAATTATACAGTACAAAAATGTTACAATGTTACAAAAGATTTCTATTTTAGATAAATGTTGTTCTTCTGAACCTGAAACAATTCTGCTCAGCTGTTTTCAACAAAATAATAATAATAAATGTTTTTTGAGCAGCAAATCAGAATATTTGAATGATTTCTGAAGGATCATGTGACTGGAGTAATGATTCTAAAAATTCAGCTTTGAAATCACATTTCATAAATTACATTTTAAAATATATTCAAATAGAAAACAGTTATTTTAAAAAGAAAAAAATATTTCAAAATTGTACTGTTCTTGCTGTATTTTGAATCAAATAAACGCAGGCTTGGTGAGCAGAACAGACTTCTTTAATAAACATTAAAAATCATACTGTTCAAAAACTTAATACTAGAATAAATGCTATAATAGTATTTAAATATAAAAATAATTCCTGTATTTACAGGTATTCCCAACCGCTGCATGAGGAAATAGCTCTCCACAAGTACCTGAAACACAGGAACATTGTTCAGTACTTGGGCTCGGTGTCAGAGGATGGATACATCAAGATCTTCATGGAACAAGTCCCTGGAGGTACATGTGTAGTTAGTGCATCTTGTCTACTTTAAATTTGATTTGCATTTCATATTCATCATATTTCCTCTACAGGAAGTCTGTCAGCGTTGTTACGTTCAAAGTGGGGTCCTCTAAAAGAAGCCACCATAATCTTCTATACTCGGCAGATCCTGGAAGGACTTCGTTATTTGCATGAGAACCAAATCGTTCATCGAGACATCAAGGTAACTGACAGCTGTGATTATCTGTCTATCTATCTATCTATGACAAATCCTTTGGATCTATATTTGGGTGCCCTCAAAAATGTGAATGTTCATTGACCGCTTATCTTTCCATAGGGAGACAATGTCTTAGTCAACACCTACAGTGGCGTGTTGAAAATCTCAGACTTTGGCACATCCAAGAGGCTGGCTGGAGTCAATCCCTGCACAGAGACGTTTACTGGTATTTGTTAGCTTTCGTTTTTTTTTTTGTTTTTTGTTAATTGCCCTCCGTGTGACCCTCTCCCTTTTCCATTTGACCGGTGCAGTGTGTCACACATCATACATCCTGGTGCTCTTGCCAGGTCAGGGTTTTAGGCTTAGTTAAAGTTCAGTCTATCATTAGTCCCACCAAACAGGATCTAAGGGAATTATATTTCTCTCTTTTTAATGTGTATACCAAAGCACCTTCTCCATCCAAACACTGTCAGGATACGATCGATAGTTCACCCAAAAATGAAAATTCTGTCATTAATTCTGTCCCTCATGTCGTTTCAAACCTTTGTTTATTTTCAGAACACAAATTAAGATATTTTTGATGAAATCCGAGAGCTTTCTGACCCTGTATAGACAGCAACGCAGCTTCCAGTCGAAAAGAAATGAAGGTTTTTGAGGAAAACAATCCAGGATTTTTCTCCATATAGTGGACTTTAGTGGGAGCCAATGGGTTGAAGGTCCAAACTGCAGTTTCAGTGCAGCTTCAAAGGGCTGTACACAATCCCAGCCAAGCAACAAGGGTCTTATCTAGCTTATCTATCGGTCATTTTCTAAAGAAAAACAAAAATAAAAATGTATATACTTTTTAACCACAAATGCACATCTTGCACTAGTTGTCCTGTACAGTTAAACTGAAAAAATCAGAAAAAATCTTCAGGTCCCACAAAGTTTTGTTTTTTTTGGGTCTTTGTGTATTTGAACCCTTTCCACAATGACTGTGTGATTTTGAGATCCATCTTTTCACACCAAGGACAACTGAGTAACTCGTATGCAACTACTACAGAAGGTTCAAACGCTCACTGAAGCTTCAGAAGGAAAAATCATGCATTAAGAGCCAGGGGGTGAAAACTTTTTGAATTTGAAGATCTTCTGGGGAATATGTAAGCATCTTATGTAGCTTCTGAAGGGCAGTACTAAATTAAAAAATAATATGTTAAGGCAAAATAAGAAAAATGTACACATCTTCATTGTGTTCAAAAGTTTTCACCCCCCGGCTCTTAATGCATCGTTTTTCCTTCTGGAGCATCAGTGAGCGTTTGAACCTTCTGTAATAGTTGCATATGAGTCC
>JAHKKF010512530.1:0-15931 GCA_019740295.1 Labeo calbasu | reverse complement strand
AAAAAAAAACAAATTCAACAAAGAATTGTGAGTTTATATATCTTGCAATTCTGACTTCATAACTCACAATTGCGAGTATATATCATAAAATTCTGAGTAAAAGTCACGTCGGCTAGTCACATCTGACTGTGTTTCTCAGAAATGCGAGTTTGTATTATGCAATTATGAGTTTTGAGATTCAGTCCAAATGGCTAGATATAAACATAATTTTAAGAAAAAAAGTCAGAATTGTGATAAAAACTCACAATAACCTTTTTTATTGTTTATTCAGTGGATGAAACAGGCTTTTTTATAGGGTTCCCTCTGGTTTAGACAGATTTAAAGAGTGCAAGTAGAGTAAACCTAGACTATATAGTGTTAATTATTTGACTACATTAAACCTTGATGTTACATCCGCTTTAAGAGATAAATCAACAATCTTTGACTCTAGGAAATAAAATGAATGTGTTTAATTCTACTTTTAATTTCATTTATTACTTTTTATCGGTAAATCATTCTTAATTAGGCTAGAAATGGCTGAGTTGGCCATTAAATGCAGTAGCACATGGCTGGTATCTGCTGCTCTGTAATGCAGATCAGAGCTGGCGTTGACATTGAATGAGAGGTGGCCGAACACGATCATGACAGTCAAACAGAAAGGCCAGACAAGCAGACAGATGTCTGATCAGTGATTTTCAAAACAGTGTATTTCAACTCCCTCAATGTGTGAATAAAGAGGACAGGAAGTGGCAGTTTGGCAGCTCCAACCAGGAGTGTCACACTGAATCGTGTCCCCTGCCATCTCCGGACGGCTAGCGCGGCCCAGGAGGTCGCGTGAAGCGCTCAGCTCATGCATTTCTGGGACGTCGCATCTAAACGCCACCTATGCATACGGCCGAGACGTGCGGAGAGGGACGATGGACAGGGACCGAGACCATTACCACATTTCGAATGAGCCCTGACAGAACATGAGTGGATGCCTTGTCAGATCATTCTGAATACACAATGTCAGAAGTCATGCCACCATGTCAGACAACTCTGGCGGTGGTAGAGAGCGAGCATGCTACTACGTTCGCCTTCTTTCTGAAATCTTGACATGGCTGAGATTTCGGCTGAAAATGAGGTCATTTCAAGTGAAACACGATAGACAAAAATGCTTTTGTTTGAGACTACCAGTAATAGTGTTAGTGTTTCTATTTATATTATTTTATACACATTTAAAACAATGTATTTTTTAATTACAAATTATGCAATGAAATTAGAATCTTAAATATTTATTTACTGCCAATTTATTTTCTTTGGTTAAAATATTTAAGATCTCAATTTTTTAGTCATTTCCAGGTTTAAAAGGGGGATACAATTGATGTCAAAAGTTTTACATACACCAGCTTGCAGACTGCAAAATGTTAATTATTTTATGAAAATAAGAGGGATCACACAAATGCATGTTATTTTTTATTTAGTACTGATCTGAATAAGATATTTCACATACAAGACAATTACATATAGTCCACAAGAGAAAATAATAGTTAAATGTTCTTCAGAAAAATCCTACAGATTCCACAAATTCTTTGTTTTTTCAGCGTTTTTGTGTATTTGAACTCTTTCCAACAATGACTGTATGATTTTGAGTTCCATCTTTTCACTCTGAGGACAACTGAGGGACTCACATGCAACTATTACAGAAGGTTCAAATGCTCACTGATGTTCCAGAAGGAAGCACAATACATTAAGAGGCGGGGGGTGAAAACTTTTGGAATTTGAAGACCAGGGTAAATTTAACTTGTTTTATCTTTTGGGAAACCTGTAAGTGTCTTTTGTAGCTTCTGAAGAACAGTACTAATTGAAAAAAAAAAAAAGATATTTAGGCAAAATAAGAAACATGTGCACATCTTCATTCTGTTCAAAAGTTTTCACCCCCGGCTCTTAATGCATCGTTTTTTTCTTCTGAAGCATCAGTGAGCGTTTGAACCTTCTGTAATAGTTGCATATGAGTTCCTCAGTTGTCCTTAGTGTGAAAAGATGGATCTCAAAATCATACAGGATACAGGCAATGTTGGAAAGGGTTCAAATACACAACAATGCTGAAAAACCCTTGTGTCACATCTTCAATAGAAATATTCTTGTTTTTAAATTCTGTCGAGAGAGGTAGGGAATAAAAAAAGAAAGTGGACAAAACTAAAACTAGTTCTTAGTGAGATATCCAACTTGGTTCTCTTGGGAGTTGTTTGTTACACTCCAGTGTATAAAAATGAAAAATATGCTCTTATTTATACCCCAGCAGATCTTGTTTTAGACCTTCCTTTTCTTGCAAATGTAGCTAGATCAGCCAGTCTGTTCCTCTCAAGCGTTTTACTTGGTCAGCACTTCTCTCCTAGTCAGAAATGTTGCTTAAGGTATCACTTAAGGTGTTGGAAAACAGGATCAAACGGATTGATACACAGCTTTTGACATCCTATTTGAGCATGTAGCTCACTATAATTGGTCGTGTCATCATGCATTAAATTAACAATGTATGGTGTAATGCCCTGAAACGAGTGTCTTTTGCAAATCTGTCAGATATCATGCCAAAATGCTCTTGACAGCTGTCTGGGGAAATGCTAGTGAATAGCAGTTCAGCTGCTCAAAGTATTCCCTGTCCAGCTGTTAAATATTTTGGACTTACAACAACTTTCTTGAGTTAGTTTATTGGACAGATCGAAATGGATGTAAAGCACCATAGTTATTCATACTGCTTACGACCTTTTGTGACTAAAGCAATATCATGTTTAAACAATATTAAGCATAAACACTGTCCAGCTTGATTTAAACTGACTGTACTTCAGCAGTATGACAATTTTCCCATTCTTTAAGAAAAGGAAAATGACCTTAACCCGTACCCTTGTGCTGAGAATAATTCAGCCAGTGTGGACTCTGTGGGCAGCTGCCTCGATTCTGTCCCATGAGTGCTCTGGAGCTGTCATAAACTGTCACGTCAACTCAGGTCTGGTCACAATATGAACTGACACTCAAGTAGCGGGTGAACATGATTTCCAAGAGGCCATGATGAGATGAAGATTGTGCTAGCTCAGTGATCAATTTACTTTCAGGTTAACCACGAATACGTCCTAAGGAACGCTGCAAATTACATTAAGCAAAGCACAGCTTTGCAAGTTGCATGTTGAGATGTTTATGAAGATCTATGCTTGGCCTATATGCTGTAGTTTTTCCAACAGCTAACATCAGACAAGATGTCAGACAAGAAAAAAGGATGACGCCAGTACAATCTGTACAGAATTTCACATCAAATTCAAGCTACTGTTTTCCCGTCAACTTTTTTTTGGATTGGCACATGTGTCAGAATTCCTGTTCAAACTTGTCTGATCAGGTTGAAGCTTATTGCACTGTCAAACGTAGCTCTCTTCTCATTAGTCTGGGCCCCCTTCCCATCAGTGCATGCGCTCAAATTAGATTGACATCCAAACTGTTCAGATATACAAAGCAATTTAGATGATATTCATTAGAGCGATGACATAGGCTGATGTGACTCTGACAGGGAGCACTTCTCTCTCTTTCGCTCTCTTATTTTATTACCACTGAGGCGTGACTACCCCCACTGAATTCACCGTACCGAAGGAACAAAACAAAAAGACACAACAATGTCAATTTAATTCTGCCAATAGTTGATGGGAAACAAGCTAAGATGGCAAAGGGTGCATATATTTGACGACGACTGAATGTTTAGACTCGGCGTGGTAAGAGTTAAAAGTCCCGCACTCTAAAGAGGAAGAAACTGCAGCACAATGGGGAGATTTTTTATTTAAAAACATTCATTTTACATTGAAAAAAGGACTTGATCCAGCTATGACCGGTCCATCGATTGTTTCTGAAACTGAATAAAAAAATTTAAAAAAGGGTTGTGACTTTTTTTTGTCAGAATTGTGAGATATAAACTCCCAATTCTAAGAAAGGAAGGCAGAATTGCAAGATAAAAACTTGCAATTCTAACTTTTTTGAGAATTGAGATATAAACTCGCAATTGCGAGTTATAAATTTCAATTTTAAGAGGGAAAAAAGACTGATATGTTCTCATAATTGCGAGTTTATATCTCATAATTCTGACTTAATTCACAACTGCAAGTCAGAATTGCTTAATGAAAATTCACAATTCTTAGAAAAACAGTCAGAATTGCAAGTTTTTATCACAATTCTGAGAAAAAAAGTCAGAATTTCAAGTTTATATCTCACAATTCTGAGAAAAAAAGTCAGAATTTCAAGTTTATATCTCACAATTCTGAAAAAAAAAGTCAGAATTTCAAGTTTGTATCACGCAATTCTAAGAAAAAAAGTCAGGATTTCAAGTTTATACCACAATTCTGAGAAAAAAGTCAGAATTTCAAGTTTGTATCTCACAATTCTGAGAAAAAAAGTAAGAATTGGAAGTTTGTATCACGCAATTCTAAGAAAAAAAGTTGGAATTTCAAGTTTATATCAATTCTGAGAAACAAGACAAATGTGAGAAAAAAAGTCATAACTGCAATTTTGTATCACGCAATTCTGAGAAAAAAGGTAGAACTGCAGGTTTATATCTCAATTCTGAGAAAAAGAGTCAGAATTACGAGACGTAAACTTGCAATTGCGAGAAAAAAAACAGAACGGCAAGTTAATATCACGCAATTCTGAGAAAAAAAAGTCAGAATTTCAAGTTTGTATCGCAATTCTAAACAAAAAAAAAAAAGGCAGAATTTGAAGTTTATATCACAATTCTGAGAAAAAAGTCCAAATTGGAAGTTTGTATCACGCAGTTCTAAGAAAAAAAGTGGGAATTTCAAGTTTATATCAATTCTGAGAAAAATATTCAGAATTGCAAGTTTGTTTTACGCAATTCTGAGAAAAAAGACAGAAATGTGAGGAAAAAGTCAGAATTGCAATTTTGTATCATGCAATTCTGAGAAAATTGTAGAACTGCAGGTTTATATCTCAATTCTGAGGGAATAAAGTCAGAATTGCGACTTTGTATGAGACAATTCTGAGAAAAAAAGGCAGAATTGCGAGATGTAAACGTAATTGCGAGAAAAAAGTTAGAATTATGAGATTGAAAGTCGCAATTACCTTTTTTATTTTTTTATTCAGTTAAAACAGCACCGGTTAGACATAAAAATACACAAAGTGATTTTGGACTCTTTTGGATGACTAATAAAAACAATGGCCTGTTAATGTCTTAGCATAATTTAACCTAATATCAGTATTCTAATGTTTAAAAACATGGTCAAGCATTTAAAAAAAAAAAGACAAAGAGGCTTTGTTTTTGTTTCAAATTGCATTTTTTTTGTATAAAAAGATTACATTTTTTTACATTTACATATATAGAAGGCATGCCTCGTTCAATGTTTTAACATTCAACAAAATGGATGTAAATAAAAACAGTCAAAAATGTCTGGTTAAATAGTCCGATTAACAAAGCTGGCTAGAATAAAAATGAAAAGGTGATACAAATATTTAAAGAAAACATCTGTAAAAAAAATCTGCAAGTCATAGCAATTTATATCAACAAAAATGTTAAAGACTTACGTATTATATACATTTTTTCAATTATGTATCTATAAATAAATCAGAGTCCTTATGCACATATGAAGTATTAGCACAGGCAAAAATGAGAGAAAAAAAAGCAAGCCATATTTTTGGAAAATACGCATAACATAATAGTTTATCTATGTACAAATATACATTCTTCTCTCATCAGAACAAAAACTTCCCCCAAAAACCTGTTCATCATGAGCATCCAAGAGTGTTTACAACTTTAAGACATTTTTATATACTGTATAATAGATTTCTTATACTGCGTATCTACTTGATAAATCTGGTGGTAGCCACCTTAACTTTAAACTTTAATTACCGTTACAATATCCATGATCACAAAGCTTAGCCTACAAGGCCAATTGTGTATGTTAATGCAACAATATATACATTATGTCTGTTCTTAACTAAATATCCTGGCATACAGTGTTAACTGTATTGTTTAATAAGCTGTTTACATGTTACAGTGCTGGCACTGGTGGTAATTGCTCCTGACATCCTCTAGTTGGCAGTACAGCAGGAAGCACAGGTTTTATGGCCGGGCTTTTAGAATGCTTTGCAATCCTCCGGTTCAGATCTTTAGATGTAAGTTTAGCCAAGTCCTTTATTTTAAACCCAAGGTGTGACTCAAGGTGACAGATGTATGTAGAACGAGCTTGGAACTGTGTTGCACATTCACTGCAGTAGAAAATCGGGTGTCCTGAGTCAACGTTCTTTATGAACTTTGTTCTGCCTGTTCGTCTAAGCTGATATTTCACATTGGCCAGCCAGTGGCTGATTGTTGTCATAGATAGACCTGTTATATGTGATATGACCATTCTTTCCTGCGAGCTCAAGTCTGATATCACATACTTTCCATCAGCTGTCTGCCTGAGGCAGGATGCAAACTGAGCCTGCAAAATCAGCAAGTGCTGGGGTTTCCAGTGCGACTGCCTACCTTTACGTTTATGCACCACGGATGCATCCTCTGCCTCATCTGAAGTATGAGAACCCTCGATTTCTGACTGCTCTGGTTTACATAAAAGCACTGGGGATTTCAAAACTCGAGAGTCTGAGAGATTGCGCAGCATGTCTGATATGTCCAAGAGGGCGTTTTCACGCAAAGGACTCACAGATGTTACGATTTTTGAACTAGTTGACTCACTTACAGACGCACCGGACACAGAAGAACTCAAAGCTTTGCCTGGGAGAGCGGCAGCTTTCAGACACTGTTCGCTTTTGCCTTTGGACAAGTCTATCGGTTGGTCTCCGCAAATTTCATGGCAGTCAGAATGCAACTGGCTAAGTTTCGCCGAGTGTCCAGATGGACCGGCAAGAGCGGCCCTTTCAGCCATGCTGTTGCTCATCCTGAGAAGCATACTCATAGGATCCTGGACCGGCCTTACCGGTTTGGCAGCTTTACCCAGATGAAGATTCATAACAGACTGAAGGGCACTTAGAGGACTGACAGAGGGTTGTTTTGGCTCAGGCTGGGCTGAGAGTAGACCAGCATCATCATACAGATCTGAAGCGGAAGTAGAGCGAGTTCTGAAATCTTGTGTGCGCTTCTGAATTTCCCTTTCGTTTGGGTTACTCTCAGAGACATTGCTCATAGATGTAACCGCACTCTCATTACTTATAAGTGGGTTCTCGTTAGAATTCAGCATTTGCTGATGTGGGGATCCTTGCCTATTTAAGTCCGGAGTCTTTTCTGTTACTCTCTTTTCCAGTTTGTCCACCTCCTGGACAGTAACTGTGGTTGAAGAAGCTCTTGGTGGAGTGCTTGGATGGATCAAATGACCTTTGTCTATGGACTGGCCTTCCTGACTGGCTGATTGTTTTAAAGAAGAAATACAGCCTGAGTTGTTTAGAGCAGGTTTCTGTTGGTTTCGTAACTGATAAGCGGCATGTATGCTCTGGTAACCGCCCCAGCTCGGGGCGCCCCTCTGTGCTTTGTTAATGGCCGATGTAACTGTATTCTCCAGTGATTTTAGAATATCAAAATCCATTTTAGGACTCTCTTTTAGATCATCTTCAGTTAGGTAATCAGACTTTGAGGATATGCCAAAGTTCTGCTTAACTTCATTTCTATTTGCAGGCTCCTTGTCTTTCTGAGAAGTCATTTCTTGTGTCTTGTTCTTGTCTCCAGCTGCAACAGATGGGAGGGACGGGGACTCCAAGAGTCCCGTGGCTAAGAGAGGGGATGAACAAGGTGTACCTGACTGAGACTTCTCAGACTTACTTTTGGAAGGCTTGTCTGTCTTCTGCAATGTTTGGGTGACTTTAACGAAGTGTCCGGTCAACATCATATGAGTGCTCAACTGCTGCAAAGAGTCGTGTGAAATTCCACACTCCATACATTTGAGATTCTGAGACTTGAACTGTGCACCACGGCTTGTCTTCTGATCTGTCAAGTCATCTTTGTTGGTTTTCTCAGAATACATCTGAAAAAAATCACTGGCCTGTCCTCCGTTGGGACTTCTTGTCAGTTCTGTGGTGTGCAAAGATTTTGCAACATCCAGCTCCACTGGAACCCTCTTCCTGAATGAAGACACAACTTTAGCAGCAATTGCTGTTCTTGGCTCTCTCAGTGGAACCTTCTGATAATGCTTAGTCTTTATCATGTGCACGCTGAGGTCTTGCAGGGATTCAAAAGAGTGTCCACAGTACATGCAGCGTAGGACTTTCTGGGCATCTTCCTTTCCCTCCATCTCCAAAAGAGAGCGCTTACGTGGCTTGGACCATGACTTGGCACCCTTGCTAGCGCTTTCAAGGTTGTCATCACGGTAGTGGTCCGTTTCATTCATGTGAACCGTGAGATCAAGCAGTGTGTCGTATGATGCACTGCAGCTTTTGCAGTGAAACTTGCTAGCACCGGTAAAGATGGATCCGTAGAGTTTAGTACTTTGGCGGTAGAGCTGCACAGTGGAGAAAATACTTGGTTCAAGTGCACTAGGTTGTTTCTGAGAAACCTGTTGGAGTGTCTTTGCGATAGCAGACTGATGCCAGTCATAGCTGTTGCGTCCAGGACTGCTGTTGCTGCTACTGGTACCGCTGCTACTAGCCAGCTGTTCGTCTGCATGCAGTTGAGAGGAATTCAAGCTCAAAAAAGACCAGTAGGGATTATTAAGGAAGCTTTTGTAAATAGCCTTCATCTGGTCTAGGCTGTCTGTAATACATACTGAGTCCTCAGAGCGGTCTGTTGTGGCCTCCTCCTTATTTCTCATCGGGGTGCCGTCTACATCTGACGTGGGGTCACTAGACTCACTTATGTGAGATTCACTGTCAACATCATGACCTGATAGCTCAGCAGTAGGGGAATCTTGTTCATCCACTGGGCTATTGAAGTCTTCTCCCACATCACTTTCACCCTGGTGTTTCTTCTTGGTCACTGAACAATCACTTCCAGTGCCTTCGGTCTGTATGGTCTCCTTAACATTCTCTGAATCATAAGCTAGTAGGGGGGAAAAGAGAAGAAAATATTAAATTAATGCCACGTAAGTTGAACTAGATGAAGTAAACATACAAAACAATCATTTAGCCAAATGATATTCTTCTGGAAATTAAAATTAATGGGCCACATCCCACAAAAAGTTCAACTGCAATACAGGCAATTTATCCTGGGAAATGAAGTATTCCTCCACCCTGGCCAACAAATTTGAACTGCAATTCTGTATCCTGTTGTCTGCTTCAATTCAAATGCAAATCAATTTCAGGAATTGATATCATTCAGTTCCGATGGGAAAGAAAGGCAGGCTCACCGCGGGTCCTTAAAAAGTTTTACATTTAGTTAAAAGTCTTAAAGGGTACAAGAAAGTCATCATTATGATTTCAGGAGGTCTTAAATTTGGGGACGGAACAACAAGAATTGCAATATAGCTTAATATGATGATTAAACTTCAAAAGGCTATGATTTTAATTGCATATATATGAGCGCTGCGTGATTCAAAGTTGAGTGTTGTGCTGTTTCTGGGAAAACCGCTATATTTCTGCTGCCCCAAAAGCGCCATCTGCTGGTAGAGAATAAATTTGCATTCTCAATAAGCCATCTGACTCATATTTTTTATGCAACGAACACGCAAAGTTGTAAATATGAACTGGTGGATCGACAGGACGTTAATGCTTTATAAAAATCAAAACAATTAAGACAGTAAAATATATTTTGGTTATTTCATTAATGTCATTGATTGATAATATTTGTTTAAATTAATATAGTAACTGATACTTTTGACTCACCCATTTTCTTAAAAATAGTTTAAAGGATAAAATGTAAGGCTGCATCCTAATAGTCAAAAATTTTATTAGTCGCTTAGTCGTAGAAAAAAAATTCCACAGCAAGTGGCAAAGTCACACAGTCCATGACAGATCGTCAAAAGCTGGTCTATGCGGTAAAATTATACATTGGGCAGGACATCCAAACGCTCACCTATCATTCATCAACCTCAAATATGGCTTCATCTGAAATACGTAAGTAGTAGCAACTTTAAAAAGGCAGCTCAATCTAATGTTAACCTAAAATGTGCACTATTGAAGTGTTTGTATGGAGTGTGGAAGCTGAATAGTAGCATGCTCACTGCATGACAGATAGAGGCACCGGTGCGGTCACTTACTCTTAAAATATTCCATTTTCGGTCATACAGACAAAAGTAATTCATCCTTTGATTCTTTAAAGACGCTACATTTATCTGTGTGCACTCAGAATAAAAACAAAACGTTGCGCTTTTGTAAAATAATTAAAGCAAACAGGATGCGCTTAAGAAACGTGGGACTAATAGTTGACTAATGCTTAAAATAAACAACTACTAGTCAACCAGAAAAATGTTTAGTCAAGGGCTTTGTTTTTGTGAATGACTGTATCTGAACTGTCAATCATGCTTTTGACAGTTCATTTTACAGTTTGATATGTTATCATAGACATTACCCTACCCTGCTCATATAGCATTTATTTTATTTGTGCAGATAAAAAAGGTCTTAAAAGTCTTAAATTGGAGTTTTAAAAACCTGCAGATACACTGTAAGCACTGGAGCATCCATAAACAAATAGAAGGACCAAGAAATAACCTAGAGATTTTAAACTAGTTTGGTATAGTCTAGTAGTCAAGTGAAAATCAAAGATTTTTATTTAATTGTTTGTTTCTAAGCATATAATCAGGCCATTTGCAAGGGGCTGCACCTGCTGCCATTCGGCCCACCTCTCCACAATTCCACATTTCGACACACCTGTGCACATATGAAGAGACAAATAGATAGAGGGAAAAGGTGGACAGATAGATTGAGAGGTTAAGGGGAATGACATAAGATGGCGGCACATAAGCCACCTGTCACTTTGAATCCCACCTGACGACTGTTCACCTTGGACAGGTGACGTGCTGCGAGAAAGGTGTCTGCTCGAGCACCTCCCGATGACAGATCCAAGGGGACACGGTCGCCCTTCTCTCTGCCAGCTGCCCTCACACCCTCAAAAGAGCCCATCCACCACCGTCCTCCGGGACTGACGATCCCGTCTCCTGACAGCCTGTCCCCTGCTAGTTTGACACTGTCACTCTGACTCCGTAAGTGGAACAAATGCCCCCTTGAAAGCCATACCAACCCCCTATCTCTGTTCCACTCTATTCGCTCTTGTTTGTGTGCGCATTTGTGATTATGTTGCTCATGTCAAACGAAAAACGCTTGACATGTTAGATGTTTGGAAATACAGCAGGCCTTGAATTACAAGCTAACATGGTGTGATTCAAGTGCATTGTGGCACGCTATCGGCCCCTCTTCCTTTCTTACAAGATCCACCACAGTCTTGACAAGAGTGTTAAAGCACAAATAGCTCTCATTTCAAATGATAATACACAATCTCACAAGCCTGCGCTTCTCTCATTTAGCCTCTCACTGGCTGTCAGCCAAGCGGCCCGCAGGATGGGGGCTCTAAAGGATAACTGGCAGGTGCAGGCCAGTCTTATCCCCTCTGTAGATTTGGATTGTCACTAGGTATCCATTACTTGCCAATCTCCTCTGATCGTGCCCGACAGCCTTGATCAAAAGATGTCATTTGAACGGCCTGATTTGGCATGAACTCCAAAGCCGCTCGAAAAGAGGGTGAACCAGGTGTAACTACAATGACATGATCATTTTCCTGCCCTCTCATATCCCTGAGACAATTACGCTGACACACTGAGGGTCCACAATGGCAAATTGCTTTTTTCTTGCACAAATGCCAAAGACCACAGAGTGTAACTTTTTTTTAAACCAAGTAAAACAGATATCATAACTCTGAGGTGAATCAGAATAAGTCTGATTAGGGGGTGGAAACCCTCAGGAGATACTTTTCAGAACATAACCTAAGAAGAAACCATATACACACAAATGTGTATCAAGACTCAAGCCCACCAATTTTGAACACAATCTTTAACCTTAAATGTTTAACAGTGTTCATACAAATACTGTAAAATTAAATTCCAGGACTTTTCAAGTACAACTTTTTTTATTTCAAAGACGTCAATCAGAGATCTCACTTATCAAACAATTTCTTCCATTTTAAATTCTAAAAAAAGAGAAATAGATAAATGAAAATATACTAATAAAAAATGGCAAAAATAAAGTGAAGCACATGCAAAGTATTACTACTGAAGTATTACTACACTTTTACTATAGTAAAACCACTGTTAATTTTCATAAGGGATTTGTATTTGTGTATACTTTTTTTGTTTTTTAATTACTGTACTGCATTAATGGTTTGATGTTTTCTAGTGTTTAAAAAAAAATAATTAAATGTGCGAAATAGCTCCAAAATCCTGATCCGCAACAAATGATTCGCGAAGCCCCACTGAAGTCCTGTTCTGAATCAAATGATTCACAATCCCTGCTCCGAAGTTTCGACTGAAATCAAATGATTTGCGATCCACGCTCTAAGGTCCCAACCTGAATAAAATTATTTGTGACACGCGAAGTTCCAATCTAAATCAAATCATTCGCGATGCGCGATTTGAAGTCCTGATCTGAAACTAATGATTTGTGAACCCGCACCATAGTCCCATTCTGAATCAAATAATTTACAATCCATGCTCCAAAGTTCCAATCTAAATCAAATAATTTGCAATTTGAAGTCCTGATCTGAAACAAATGATTTGCGAAAACACACGCAAGTCCCGATCTGAATCAAATGATTCACAATCCGTGTTCTAAAGTTCTGAAGTTCCAATCTAAAGCAAAAGATTTGCGAACCCATGCCAGAGTTCCAATTAAAATCAAATGATTCACGATATGCGCTCTGAAGTCCTGACCTGAATAAATTTATTTGCGATATGCGCAGTTCCATTCTAAATCAGATTTTTCATAATATGTGAATTTAAGGCCTGATCTGAAACAAACGATTCACGATACGCAATCCGACTGGAGCACTTCAATGGTTAACTGATTCGAAGTTTCAAAAAGCTTTATTTCACTCATCACTACAAGCTTTTTAAAATCATCACAAGCGATGTCAAAATTAAAAAAACGAATGGCTTTTTTACTTTTCTCTGTTTTTTGCTAGTGAATCACCTGAACTGAATGATCAAAGTCATGAGTTTGAATCAATCAGAGTGGTTCTAGTGTAAATGACTCAATTGATTCGGTTTGTCTGTTCCTCCTCTTTTCACATCTTCAGCCAAGTTTACACAACACTGTCAGTACTACCATATGCTTAGCTTGATTGTTTTCTGACATTAACTGAAATAAGCGAAAAGGGTATGTTTTCGGAATTGAGTGAATTTTGCGTTAAAAGATGTGCTTATTAACAAAATTAAACACTTATTTCTTTGATACATTGTCTTTATTAATTCAAGTACTTTTCGAGTTCCTCTTCAGGAATATTGCTATTTTCAAGGTTTTCCAGGCCTTAAATTTCAAAAAGTCAAATTCAAGTACTTCAAGCACTTTGCACGAACCGTGGATTTATAATCCATCTCAGGAGGCACCTACCATAACCAATTATTCTCAAAAGGCTTGATTGACAGCCTGGGTGATTTATTAAGCTAATAAAATGTGACGTGTGCAATGAGAACAAAAATCCAGGAGACTTGTGGCACTCACCTTGTTTGATTTATGTAAGTATTACATTTGTCTCCATATGATCAGTCATTAATCCTCTCCACCTTACAGACAAAAACAGCGCCAATGATATTTGACTGGAACATCAAGTGCTTTTCTTAATGTGCCTGCGTAATTGCTTACTCTAAGACTGTACATGATTACACTTAAAAGTAGGCATATTTTGTTAATCTCATCTAATGTGATCCTCTAGATGATCATCTGAGTTGCTCATCTTGATGTCATTGCATTTGATGCCATACGCATGTCTTGTTAGGTAACTCTGTAATAATACCCAATGATATAATTGCTCAACTCAAACAAAGCTTTCTGTCCGTAAATACTGTAGCTTTTCATCCTCAGAGCTCACATGACTCACTCACAACCTCTTAGTGCGATACAGATTGAGGCTAACTGCGAGAATTGTTCTTGCTTGAGGCCATGCTAATGTGCAACACATGACACTCTGATCAAAATAAAGCAGCGTTCAGGCAACATGTCGAGATGCCCCCGTGCCAAAAATAGCATGTTCTTCGCTGCAAATGAAGCAGAGGAAATGTGTGAATTTTTTAGTCAATCAAAAACTGGGGGCGCATAACGCTGTCCTGGGTCTTGGCCTTTCTGTAGTGTTTTTCTTTCTCTGTTGGAGAAACCTAAAACTGACCATTTACAGTAAACGCGGGAAGGCAAACAGTCTCTGCTGACTGGAATTCCACCGACCACAGACGTCCTTTCAGGGAGATATCTCTCTAATTATCACTCTGTGTGCCTTTGATTCCTTTTCCCCCTTGACAACAGTGTGTCTGATGTGCCTCAGCTGCCAAGAGTGATTGGCAACAATTCTATGTGTATCTAAGCCAGCAGCTGCTGAGATGATGGCCCGGCATCAAAGAACTCAGCGAGATGGATGGCACTCATAATTCTACTCTGCAGGGACAAGGTGGGGGAGGTTGGGGGCAAAAACCAACATCAAAAAAAAAAAACCCCAGACTGNAAAACCAACATCAAAAAAAAAAAAACCCCAGACTGTCACCCGCCCACCCCCAACCTTTCAAGCAGGGCTTTGTCCCCGAGTTACCCTCCTTTAATAAGCTTCCGATAACTACGAATTGAGTTCACCGAGAATACTGGAAGACTTCGTCGGGAATGCAATACCGAACTCCCAATCTTATCCGGCAATGACCACCCGGTGGACAGCTGGTGTCTCGTAACAAACACAGAGAGAAAGCAAAGCTATCCATCATAGAGAGGACATCTAAGACCCTGTGCTCTGTCTATGCCTCTCTAACTCTCAGGTTACAGGCTTACACAGCCGTCCAAATAATATTCACTGTGATAAATGGTCCTCTAAGCCGCCTACCTCTCATTAATCTCTTTCTTTAAAGGAGCATCCATCATGGAGCAGGGCTAGAGCTGTGGGAGAGAACGCTAGAGTTCATTTACAGGCCAGCTGAGCTTGAGTGATGCATGTCATTTTAAGCTCGGACGGGAATGCGCAGACGTGAACACGTACAAATGTCGTCCACGTACGTGAATACCTACACACGAAGGCGGACGCACGCACAAACATGCATTGATTGACGGACTGACTGACCGATTTAAAACCAGAGAGAATTTCCCCACCTTTCGCTGAGGTAGAAATTATCACGCATTAAGCTAAATTAGAACTCATTTGTTGTTTCACTTGCTCAACACGTAATACATCTCAATCTGTCATCGGCTGAGGTCTCTACCCAAACAGGGCTTTCAATGACTTAATGACTTAACAGCTTAACTCAGCAGTGCGACAATTTATTAAATCTTCTCGCCTGTGTCACTTTCTCTTAGTCTAGCGGCAAACCCTGTACAGCACCGCCTTCGTTTTATACATTTGACCTGTATCTCTGACTTCCCAACTTTCTCCCCAGCCTTTTCTGTCTAATTCTCAACAATATTTCTTCTCTTTCTTCCCTCCCTCGGCGTCTCGGAAAGCCTGCGTGATAGATGACATGTGTCAGGATGCCAGAAGTAAAGGGTGGCAGCGTGATTAACGGCTCTGTTGAAAGGGTAATTGACGGTTTGGCATTGTGCTGATCTTCTCCACCAGGGTTTGGTTTCTGGACCCCTGAGGACCAGACTGACTCATTTTTCTAAAATGGACCGCAAGCTAAAAGCCACCTCCCATGAGAAAAGAGATGGATTCTTGTCTTCTTAACAGAAGATTGATGTCTTCATTGTCAACACAGCAAAGTAACATTCATATAAGTTTACAACCACAATAGAGTGCTAGTTCAAATGAGACTTTGGACAGGAGGTCAGTGTGAATGAGGGGGGCATATAGTGAAAAAATGAGCGATACGACTGTCCTGATATCACAATT
>JAHKKF010512516.1:20126-44712 GCA_019740295.1 Labeo calbasu | reverse complement strand
AACAAACAGTACTGACATTACAGAACATATTTTAACATCAAATAAATTACATTCAGTACTATAACAAATAAAATCCATTTATTTTATGCAAGGCAAAAGGCATTTCCATCATGCTGCTGACGCAGCTGACTGACGTCTCGTCCTTGTATGTTGCGTTGTGTAATAACGACGTTATAAATGAAATAAAATGTATACAAACCTATATTTCGCTGAAGAAGTGCACCAAATCGGCGGTGCTGAGAATCGCTCCCTCCTGTAGAAGACTCAAAAAGCCCGTGCAACGACTGTAACCCAGCAGCTGGGTTGTTTCGTCAGAGACAGGCTTAACCCAGTGGTTGGATAGAAAAAAATCAACCCAGCTTTAAAAATGACCCAGCAACTTAGTTACAAAAAAACTACCCAGCATTTGGGTTAAAAAAAAATAAAAAAAATAATAACCCAGCATTTTTAGTGTACCAAATCAGCAGCTCAGAACCGCTTTCTTTTGTAGAGGATGCAAAAAGCCCATGCTCTGATTGTTTTTATAGTACAATTACCATGTCATGTCAAAAGATCAAGGGAATTGTGTATTGTTTTTTTTTTATTCAAGTAGCTGTCTGTCTATGAGTGAGTCATTGAATTGTTCAGTCTATTGAGTGATTCAGTCTGTTCATTCACTCAGAGCTATTGTTCAAAAAATATTGATTTAACCATTGTGGTTTCAAAGCATTTGGCAACATAATGTAAAATGTACTTAACAATTAATAGTGAATTATAGCTCAACCTTCAAAAGTGTTATTGAGGAAGTTTAGATCTTTACAACTGCGTCCGATCGCTGTAGCACTAGATAAACTAACATTGCTTTTTCACAACATTGCTTTTGCTCATTCCTTGCTACTCTTTGTTACTGCAAACACCTGTATCTTCTTCAGCTAGCCATCGAGTGAAGAGAAATCTCTCTGTATTGTGTTTCCCATTTGTGTATTTATTATGTGACAAATACACCTTAAGTTCTTTAACCATAGCACTCAATTTACAGCGAAAGGTTCATAGGCCTGGAAGTGCGGGCAAATGCAAGCACAGCGTAAATGAGTCATTGCGAGGAGAAAGGGTCGTGATAAACACTACGTCTACTTTGGGCAGGCCTGAAATGAAATTCATTAGGTCTGCCATCGTTTACATTTCCGCCCGCTGCCTCGAATTATATTTAGTGACAGCTGCTTTGATAAGCCGCGCTGTATGTTTCTGGGACTCCAATGTATTGAATTTCCATTGGGATTTCTTTCTTAATGTGTTTCATTTTCTTCTCTACAGCCTTTTCTTTTTCTCTTACTCCATCCCCTTTGCAATGGTGTGAATCAAGTCCTGAGGAGGAATATAACATAGATGTAGTTCCACCCCAGCGGTGCAGATGAATGGAATGGGTGGGGCCATTTCCTGTCGAGGAGAAAAAAATAGGCGAATGATGAATTATCTTTTCTGCTTATCATCATTATCATAAGTCCGTAATTACTGATGACATTTTACAAATTACTAGGCCCTCTAATCTTTCTCTTCGGCCAGGAGGAGTCATTGAAGCCCTACCTGCCCTCCCCGCATGACCTGTCATGATCCTTCGGCTGCGTGTGTTTCAGCACAGGAAGCCAGAACTTCTTTTCTTTTCTTTTTTAATTTGTTCACTGTCTGTCCTTTTAGAGCACTCGCCACAGGATATAGGGACAATCTCTTGACCAACCTGGCATATAGGAAACTTTCCAAGAAGAAGGTACCAAATAGGGCCATTTCCTTTATTTCTTTTACGACAAATGGCCAGTGAAATTAGGTACTTAACCTTTAGAAAGAGCTGATCATGCACCTCAGGAGGTCAAACTAAATATAATATGAGCTGCTTTTTTCTATTAATTTAATTTGAGCTTTGCAGTTTTACAATCCTTTTACCAAAATTTTGGTCTTAATACAGAATAAAATTAAAATAGAATATCTCTGTATTTATTTATTTTGTTATAATTCTTTTTTTTTTTAAAGAAACGCTTCTCGATTTGTAACATTCGTTAGATATCCATAAGGTGTCATGAAATGATGATATTTGTAGTATATATTGATCTAGATTTTTGCTAATTTCTATATGTACTGCGGGTTTTTGCTTTAGTTGTATAAACATGAATATGTTATGAACAAACATGAATTACATAAATGAACCTACAGTAGTAACTGATGCAAAAATAGTTCATTCTGAATTCTGAATGCACTTATATGTGACCCTGAACCACAAAACCAGTCATAAGTAGCACGGGTATATTTGTAGCAATAGCCAGCAACAGATTGTATGGGTCAAAATTATAAATTTTTCTTTTATGCCAAAAATCATTAGGATATTAAGTAAAGATCATGTTCAATGATAATATTTTGTAAATATATCAAAACGTAATTTTTGATTAGTAATATGCATTGCTAAGAACTTCATTTGGACAGCTTTAAAGGCGATTTTCTCAACATTTTGATTTTTTTTTTTTTTTTTGCGCCTTTAGATTCCAGATATTTTAAATAGTTGTATCTCGGCCAAATATTGTTCTATCCTAACAAACCATACATCAATGGAAAGCTTATTATTCAAATAAATCTCATTGTGATGTTGCATGAATCAGTTTTTAAAAATGTACCCTTATGACTTGTTTTGTGGTCCGGGGTCACAAATTAACCTGTTGAATCCTATTGTAGAGTGTTATATAAAAATAACTTTAAAAAATGGTAATAGTTACAAATTTAGCCTATAATTACTTGTCACTCACTAGCGATTATAGCCAGTTTGGGACCAACATTTTTATAATAGTTTATAATCAAAAGTGACAGTGAATAGCAGTTCAGCAAATAATGTCAAAAACAAAATGTTTCAGTTTTTGGATACAGTCTAAGATCAGGACTTCTAAAGTGGGATAGGCCATAGGGAAGCTACAGAAATTTGAACCGTTTAAAACTAATTATTCATGCTAGGTTTACATATGTTTTAGATATTTTTTGAACACATCTTGTAGTTTTCAAGAAACTAAAATTGTGCTTCTAATGTTTCAAAATTGTTCGACACCAAAGTGTACCTTATTCTTGGAAGTCTTCAGATTCCTGTAACACTGCTGGTTTTTATGCCACAAGATTGTGGGTTACCAACTAGAGGGCTTGAGAGGTTACAATTTACCTCAAAAGATTAGAAGCACAACACAGTGTTTGTCTTAGCGTTGCTATATCTTGCCAATCAAATACATTTTGTAGATCATTTTCAAGATGGTATATTCAGCAACACATAATGACCATATGAGCTGTTTTCCAACAGAGCACAGTCCTTCCATCTAATTTACCCGGGCAATGCTTTCTATGCCCAGTTGTTCCAAGCAGAATGGAAGCTTGGCAGGATTATGGGTAGGTTGCCCTTTCAGGAAGTCGGCCTTACTGGCAGAAAGATGACCAAGGTTATTTTCCTTTGGTGATAATAAGTAATGGCTTATATAGATCAGTGAGCCCTAATCACAAATTCCTCCCTGCATCTCATTACTCTAACATTCTTTTAGCTGTATCAGCGGCACCGCCACTTAGGCGATAATTTTCTCATCGGTCAGTGCTGAGTGGATCAGAGTTCTGGGCGAGATGCAACGGAATGACAAGCCGCTGGCCAGAAAAACGCGAGGCTGAGAACAGTCTGTACCCAGAGACTTCAGACTTTTACAAAAATGAGAAAATAGAGCTCAAAGAAACTAATTAGACCAATAAACTTTTACAGCTGTATTTTTCTTAGTTTTTTATTTTTAAGAAAGATCCCTCATTAGCTTTTCTCTATATTTCTGTGCTTTTTAACCAACACTTTTGCAGCGCACTTCAATATTTTGCACTTTTTGCTCGTGCTGAGTGCCGAGAAAGACGAGCGTTGCGATAAAGTCTGATTCAAGGATAACGCGCTCTTCCGCACCTGCACTTTTGAAATGCCACATGGCCTGCAACCCATTCCCCATCGATCTTCGACAGCATTTCCACTTGCTCGTGCTCTGTTTGGTGTTTGTCGGCGCTAGATGTTTGAGTTTTAGGTTGAATGGTCTGCTTACACAGAAAATATTGAGACTTTTGTTCTCTAATTGCTGTTCTCAGCGAGTTTTAGTTTATGGCAGTGTTTGTTTGTCATCGAACAAGTGTGTGTTTATGTTTTCACGTCCATTTGTGTTCGAGGACCGTGCTAATGCTGCTCAGACAGGAAGTGGAAAACCTTCCTCCGCATCTCACAGACGAATTCTATAACAGAGTGCCACATTTTATGAGCAAGGACGGGAGGGAAGAAAAAAAAAACGGCGAGGGAGGGAATGTGACTACCTGCTGCAGTCTACGGTCTGCGGGCAAGCGGAGAGCCGTGCATGACCTCACCGTCTGAGGGGGCGGAATACACTGAGCCGTTTCAACAGTCTTCCAGGACGCCCCTGTTTATTTTTGTCTATGGAATGATGGGAAATTTGACTGCTGCAGAAACAAACTGACACCCTTGTGCAGCCAGCCGGCCACGCCAGACCAGGCCAGTGTGCGTGTGTGTATTCGTTCTGTTTTTGGGGTTTGGCTGCGCTGGGCAGGAGGCAGAATGGAAAGGATGGCGAGGCTGTGAGCAAAGTTTGCTGTTCCGTGGCCCATAATGGTCAGATTGTGTTTAAAGTTGAAACAAGACATAATCGGCGGTAATTCACTCATGTGTCTGTCTGCAATGATTACATCCTTCTCCACCATCCTAAATCAAGTCCTTTCAGTTACGGCCAGCTGCTCATAACATGTTTGCTCAGCGCTCGTTCCATACTCCATGTGAATTTCCACGCCGTTTTTAACCTTTTTTTAGACGACCGATTAATTTATCGACTTTGAGTCTGAATGCCACTTGTGTCAAGTAAACTGCACCTTCTGTTATGTTTGGTCGCACGCCTCGTTTCGTTTATGTTCGCACAGAGCCTGTGACGTGTACGGCAAAGAAAAGCCTTTTTGTTCTAACTTGATATCAAAACCTGATGTTACGCGAAGCTATCTTTCTAATGCAACGTGGTTCTCTTTATGTTGCTATATGTGGTAGCAGGTTGGACGGCGTTCGTTGTTTTGCATGCCCACCCTTCAAACGTTCCAGCCACAGCTGCACCGAATCACCTTGTTAAATATTGCCGGAAACCTGCCTCTTTACCACCCACGTCTGCTTTCATTCACCAAAACCTTTATAATGATAATAAATGTCAGTGATAATAAAACTTTGCCAGCCATACTCCCCCTCCCCCACCATCCACCCACCCACCTTTCCACGACGTTATTTACATTTGAACCCAAGCAAAATATAAAATGAGAGGGTGTAACGCTATCTGGGTTTTGAGCGCGCCCATGATGTCGTTGACAAGCATAATTTCTTCACTGACAGCATGGCGGTTAGTTATTTTTATTCTTTAATTGTGTAATGTGCTGTTTTTTGATGTGTCACTCATTAAATTCTACAGGCCCATGACGGATATGTTTCCAATCTTTTTTTTTTGATTATGCCTGTCTTATAGATGTAGGTCTTGTACAAATGTGCAAAAAGCTGAGGTGAGATGTGGGGGATGAAGTAGTCTAATGTAAATATTCCCCTGTGTTCAAACATCTGGTTTTGGGGTGGGCTGTTAGGTGATCTGTGTCTCATCTGTCCTGATTCCACTAGTTTCTTATGGTGGGAACCCCACGTACGCCTTCTCTCGAGCATGTTTCATCCTCTTCCACCCTAAATAATGCAGCGGGAACTGGTGTTTCTAACATATCTGCAGCTTTCTCCTATTGTATTTCAGGGAAACACAGATAAGACACCTGCAAGTTTGTATCAACAG
The DNA here is from genome assembly GCA_019740295.1 of Labeo calbasu. Lineage (NCBI taxonomy): Eukaryota > Metazoa > Chordata > Actinopteri > Cypriniformes > Cyprinidae > Labeo > Labeo calbasu. The sequence goes on along the minus strand of JAHKKF010512516.1, from coordinate 38,875 downwards.
CCGTTCGAATCTCAGCTGATATCATACATACAAAGTTGGCCTTTACTCAAGTCTGAGTCACCTCCATCTGTTAAAACTAAAACTGTCAGTTGATTAAACATATATGTATTTAATTATATTGTAAATTTGTAGTTTATTTGTAGCCCTAATTTGACAGCACAAAGTGCAAGTATGGTTTTTATGAACTTTTGTCATTCAGATATGTTGCTTAGGTTAGTCAGTGTTGTTTTAGTATTATTTCTATGTTATATATGCTATATATATTTATATAATATTTGAAATTAGCTTTTATTGTAATATTTTTTGTTTTAATTGTAATTTTAGTCATTTAATGTGCTTTTGTGGTTTTTTTAAACATATTTATATTTAGCTTTAATTATTTCAGTTTTATTTTTAATATTTAGGGCGGCCTTCAACTAAAGATTTTTCTGGTTGAGTAGTAGTACATTTTAAGCATTAGTCGACTATTAGTCACACGTTTATTAATAAACCATATAAATCATAATAATGAGCCTTTAATTGCCTGTTTAGCCTAATAAGTGCTGAAGCGCACAAAAAAAAGCTTGCCGCAGCGCACCGGCAGATATAATAATTCTGAATGTGTCTAGAAAAATATCAAGGAGTCTAAATGTCTTTAACGTCTTTATTAATAAACTAACCCTTTCTTTGTTTTTGAGATGAAGAAGAGATGAAGTCGGCAACACTGATTCGTCATCTCCGCAGTAGTCGATGCACCAGCATGTTTCATACGGATTACATAATTTGAGAATATTTGTTTTAGGGCTGTCAAACGATTAATCGCATACAAAATAAATGAGTTTGCCTAATATATGTGTGTGTACTGTGTGTAATTATTATGTATATGTTAATACACACAAATTAATGTATATATTTAAGAGAAATATGTTATTTATGTACAAAGTGTTTTTATTTATATATAATATAAATTCCATGAAAATGATAATAAATACGTATACTTATAAATATTTCTTAAATATATACATGAATGTGCTTGTATTTATATATACATAATAATTACACCCAGTACACACACATATATTAGGCAAACTCAAACTTTTATTTTGTATGCGATTAATTGCAAAAAATCATTTGACAGCCCTAATTTGTTTTCTATTTGAATTGGTTCATTTGAAAGTAGAAAGTTAACGTTCTGCCCGCCACGGCGTCTCATAAATTTTTGATCGACAAAGCCTCTTCTCGTTGACTAATGATTAGTCGACTATTGGGGGCAGCCCTACTAATATTTATATTTTATTTCAGCTCTATTTCAATGAACTAATGTTTTTTTTTAAATGTGCTTTAGTTACAAATAACAGCAATACAAACCACATGGCTTTTTGCTTTAGCATGGGCTGAAGAGATTATAAAAATCTTTTCTTCTCCATTCTGTATCGCGAGGATTGTCATTTTTAAACCTCAAGCTCACTCAAAATACGATCAGATCTAAATCTGGATTAGCAATACGTCATCAAAGATCATTTCTGCATTTAATGAGGATGCAATTGTATATGCGGCGTCATTTGAAAAACCTGGTTCGCTCATTGAACGGTGCCAGAAACAGCCAGGTGGCCCTAATAATGCAGGCGGAGCCTGAAACCAGAATCCGAGTGGAGCTATTTATGACCTACAGAAGAAGATGAGAGAGATGGGGAAAAAACGGTACTGCATAATTTGAATGTTTATATGAATTATGCTTTTGATTTGCTGACCAAAGCTTGCTTGTTTGAACACAGAGGTCCAACTCCAGAGCCAGGCCGACTGCATTAAGACATCTGTTTTAACTATGGACGACAAAAGTCATTGACCTGACAGTGGATTTACCAGACCTTTTTTTTTTTTTTTTTTTTTTCTCCGTCAATCTCTCCCTCCTCCTCTTTCATGTCCTTTGCTCCTGTCTAGGGTGTGAGACAACAGCCGTAGCGTTGAGGGAAACCGCCGTTGCGTGTAGATGAGTCGTTGTGCTCTGTACCCGACTGCAAATGAACATCTGGCCAGCATATTGGTTCCATGTGTGAAAATGAGATCCGTCCGAATAATGACCAGGCTCAATCAGGATTCAAGGGGGGCAGATGAATGCATGCTGATCCTGATTTGCTCGACAGTTCAAATTGGCAGCACCTTACATAATTAAAGAGCAATTGGCCAAGATTAGGCGGGCTTCGGACCCTGACCGATCATTAATTTAGAACCCCGTCTCGGGCTCTGGCCTCCTGCTTTTTACTACCCCGCCAACCTCCTCTGGAGTTTGCCAAAGCACTATCAGCTGGTAGCTATTTGTCAGGAACCCCCCTCATAACGACCTTAATTGTTTTAGACAAACAAGCAAGCTTGTGGCCTGGGCTTTTTATACAGGAAGACATGGCTTCTTTGATCCGAACTATATTCCTTAGCGAAGCCTCGGAGCTATTTACCGAAGATATTTATCCGCGGATAGACAGACAGACAGACTTTCAGACTCAAAATGTCCAGTTTATGTCTGTGCCACTTGAGAGATAAAAGAAACCTCAACGCTTAAAGCAGTAGTTTACCCAAGAATGGACTGTACAGAGCAAAACTGCAAATGCTTACAAAGAATGCAATTCGTACATAAAAAATGAACTGAATGAAGATCGAATACACATTTTTATGATTAGCATGTATTATTTTCTGAATAAAAATGCATTTTTTAGCAATTTGCCGATACTGTAACAAAGAAAAAAGAAATGGAAAAAAAAAACTTCTTAAAAGAATGAAATTCTATGACGCATAATACTTATAAAATTATACACTGTTCAGTAAGATTTTATGTTTTTTAAAGAAGTATTTTCTGTTCGTCAAGGCTGTGTTTATTTGATTAAAAAATACAGGGAAAAAAACAGTAATATTGTGAAATATTATGGCAATTTAAAATAGCGGTTTTCCTTTTTAATATACTTTAAAATATAATTTATTCCTGTGATGCAAAGTTGTCTGTTACTCCAGTCTTCAGTGTCGCATGAACCTTCGGAAATCATTCTAATGTGCTGATTTATTATCAGTGTTGGAAACAGTTTTGCTGTTTAATATGTTTTTGAAAACTGATGCTTTTTTCAGGATTCTTTGATGAATACAATGTTAAAAAAGAACAGCATTTATTTAAAATAAAATCGTTTGTAACAATATAGACTACCGTTCAAAGTTAAGGGTCAGTCTTTTTTTTTCTACCTTTTTTTTTTTTTTTTGAAAGAAATTAATACTTTTATTCATCAGGGATGTGTTAAATTGATACAAAATTGAAAAGTAAAGACTATATTGCTTGAAAAGATTTCTATTTGGAATAAATGCTGTTCTTTTTAACTTTTAATTCATCAAAGAATCCTGAAAAAGCACAGGTTTCAAAAAGAAAAAAATATATATATTAAGCTGTTTTCAACATTGATAAATCAGCATATTAGAATGATTTCTGAAGGATCTGAAAAACTGAAGTAATGGCTGATGAAAATTCAGCTTTGCATCACCGAAATAAATTAGATTTTAAATTATAATATAGAAAACATTATTTTAAATTGCAATAATATTTCTTAATATTTTTTTTATCAAATAAATGGAACATTGAGCAAAAGAGCCTTCAGTAAAAAACATTAAAATAAATATTGTGAATAATCCTTCAGCTGTTTTTGTTAAAAATGAAAGTTAATGGGTGCCGAACAACTTCGGACCCCACTGACAGTCATTGTATGGATTAAAAAACACTTGGATTGACATGATGATGAGTAAATGGCAAAATTGTATCTATCTATCCCTCAGAGAATCCTTCAGACAATCAAGACAAAGCTTCACGCAAAAATTTCGTCTCTGAGCTTTGCTAAAAAAAAGGCCTGTAGAAATGTTTATGCATGGTCGTGTCATTTGTCATATTACTCAGCGCAGGTGGCATTTGAGGCGAATGTGGCATAATGTTTGCATGAGTGCTGACGGTGGCTGTTATGCTTCATTAAGGGCCATAAATGCTGCCTTTGTAAGGTGTTGGGGGGGGGCTACTTGGCAGTCACATTGTAAGGTAATCTTGAGCGAATCCGCTGACAGATTTTCCAGGTATCACGATATGACAGCGCACCAAGATTGTTTAGAGAAAACACAAGCTGATTTGGCACGACGATTCTCAGCGTGATACGAATAAACAAAGCGCAAACATTCCCATTGTTTACAGGCGTCGCCGGGCAACGGCTCCCGCGCAGCACAGCCGTCCGTCAAGGGCTTGGCCGCGCGGATGGTGTCAGTGATGGAACGGGCGCGTGAGAGGAGGAGACGTAATCAGGAGAATGTGCAGCAGCCCTAAAATGAAAGGGGCAAGTCCATATGTGTGATTCTCTAGCCGTAAACAGCTCGCAGCCAGTTGCAATTACAACGTCAGACGTGACTGCAGCTATAATCACAGCAAGATGGACCTGCAGCCGCCCGGCTCTCATGACTTCTCGTTCTCACTCATAATTGTCGGCACATCTGCGAGCTGAATCACAGATCGCGCTGGAGATCGGCGTTCATGTTTTTTGGCTCGCTCTCACGTTGCGCAGCGGCGGCTTCTGGGATCGCTCCCGGCGTCTGCAGGAAAAACGTGGCAGCGGGGCATCAGACAAACAAGCCGGCGTGAGGCATGTACGTCTGCGTACGCCGGGGGCCTGACTTTCTGCCCATTTGTTGCAGATCGCTGCCTGCTCTCCGCTCCTTTCTCTTTCATTTCCCTCTATAATCGTTTAATCGCTCGCACCCTCGGGGCCGAGCTGCCACACCTATGCTTTTCTACCAAGTCCTCTTCAGGTAGCAGCATGCTCCGATTGTCTTCCTGTACGTTTCTCAACGTCTTCTCTCTGCAACAATAAGGAAAATTGCCCCTTCTTCTTTTCTCTTCCGCTATCTCGCTCGCTCGGCAGCTTTGTTTAGAAAGGGGCCATGGAGACGGTAGAAAGGGGGAAGAAAACGAGAAGAGGGGAAGTGCTCTGTTTTTGTTATTAAAAGATGCTTTCACTCAGGAATGTGTGCATTAGCTGTAGATTGTTTCCTATTAGCAGCTTATCTCCAAGGCTTTTGGCTAAGGGCCTGGCCAGAGCTTTTTCCAGAGAGAGAGGGAGAGAGAGTGTCAGGCTTGATGAGAAAGAGACCATGCAGGGCCTGGGGAATTAACCACTGCTGCCATAGAAACCCTGAAATCCATGACACTGGCAGGCCGGTCTGTGACGTGGCAACACCCTTGGCTGACCAAGCAGAACTTGTGCCCTCACCTTAGTAAGAGTGAAAGCATGAGAGAGAGAGAGAGGGAGAATGTCAGTGTGCTTTCGTTGCACATATTGTTTGAAATCATTAGTGAAGGGAAGATGGTGGTTTAATAGGGTAGTGAACTGTCAAGGAAACAACAAACCATCACAATAGAGATGCAGCTGTCCTTTAAGGATATTGTGACACTTCTGTGTGACAGTTGACATATCAAGACTTAATTTGCCTTCTGTTTAAATTGATTTTAACAAAACAATGCAGTCAGTCAATTATTTATTAACCCTATGCTTACAGAAAGCAAAAATGATAATACTGTGTGTTTGTGTGGCCATATGAAATGAGTTTGTTTGTTTTAAAAACGTTGTTTTTAATTGTTAAATTAAATTTTATAAAATCAAAAAGCATGCCTAATTAATTGAAAGAACAGCAATTTATGAAAAGCTTAACAAAGAGTACATTTTGAGTGTCCTATGAAATGCGTTTAATTTTTAATTTTTCTCAAAAAATTCCGTGTTTTCCATTTTAATTTTCTGGATTTCATTTTAATGATTTTTTAAATGTTAATACTCAAAAGCATTTTAAATTAATTGATTTTATTAGAAAAACAAGGTAATTTATTATTATTTTGTTAATTTCTTGTCTTATTTATTTTTAGAAATACTGTGATGTAGTTATTTTTTCTGGTAAATAAATAAAGGCATTCAACATTAGTTGTTTGTTAATTAAATTAAAATTAAATTAACCTTTCCATTTTTGGGGGAAACAAAATGCAGTTTACAGTTTAAATCAAAATGAGATTATTGCTTAAAAAATTGTATTGTATTAATTACTATTATTACATTGTCGAATTTCTGTCACAGTCTCTTACAGTTAAACCAAACTTTTATTTTGACGGGCTGCTGTGAAGACTTTTAAATTTCTGTTTGTATATGATATGATGATAGTTTTCTATTTTTCTATTTCTAAAAATTCTATTTTTCTGACTGGATTTTGCGATTCTGTCCACGTTTTCCGGAACGCGGGGCCTTAGTATATGTAATTTAAGCCTAACTGATTTTTCACAGTCAGATGTTTATGGTTAGGGTAAATAAAATGAACAAATATATAACTTCTAAGAAACTTATAATGTTTAATATTAATATACATTACATTACTAGGGCTGGTTGACTAGTTCATTGTAAGCATTAGTCAACTATTAGTTGCACGTTTATTAATAAACCATATAAATCATAATAACAAGTCTTTAATTTTCTACATACATAGCCTTAAAAGCACTCAAGTTCACCCAAATAAAAGCTTTCCAGAGCACACCGACAGATAATAATTACGAATGTGTCAGGGAAGACGGAGACGTTTTAATAATTTATTGATAAACTAGTGCTTTCTTTGTTTTCGGTTTAAAAGATGAAGTCGACGACACTGACTTGTCATCTCCGCATTAGTAATTCACCTGTTTCATACAGATTGCATAATCTGAGAATAGGCCTATTTGTTTTCTATTTAAATTGGTTCATTTAAAAATATACATTTCACTCTCTGTAAATATATATATTTCACATCTGTAAGGCAAGTAGGCTGTACACAGAGTTTCGAAGTGACACGCTTAAGTCCACCGAGACGGCAGAAAGTGCATTTTATAAAAGCACAATGTTTCATTATTCTGAGTGCACACAAATAAACGTAGACCCTTTACAGATTCAAAAGATGTATTGCTTTTATCTGTATGACCAAAAATGACGGAGTATTTTAAGCGCAAGTGACCGAACCAGCGCCTCCATCTGTCATGCAGTAGCACGCCACTATTCAGCTTCCACACTGCGCACAGACACTTCAATAGCACACATTTTTCTAGGTTAGCATTAGATTGAGCTACCTTGTAAAGTCATATTTGAGGTTGATGAATGATAGGAGACCACATAGACCAGCCGTTAACGATCTGTCCATCACAGACAGTGTGACTTTGCCACGTTGTGTAGATTTTTTTTTTTTGGCGAATAAACGCCTAATAAAATTTTTGGTTGACGAAGCCTCTTCTCGTCGATTAATGGTTAGTTGACTAGTAGGGGGCAGCCCTATTACACATTAATTATAAAACATTTTTTTAATGTGAATAATAATAATAATAATAATAATAATGCTAAATACTATATTAAATATTTAGCATTAAATTGTAAATGCATTTTAATTTCCGTTAGACGCATTTTCACTTGTGTTCTCAGACTGGATAGATTTTCTTTTATGATGTCAGAATGTGCAGAGCAAACTTTTTATGCTTTTATGTCTTTTAGACATGGCATCTGCCCCCGAGTGTAGTGTCTGCTGCCTAACAGATGCTGCAGTGAACTAGTTTTGTCTCTGCGTTTGAGAATACAGGAAGCAAGCTTTAACAGTCCCACACTTTCGGCAGGCAGATTAGTGTCGTCCAACAGAAGTTCTCAGAGAGCTTGTAAAAACCATTCCTGAACAAATGTGCGCACAATTCTCAGCATTCCTACACCACTGCATCGGTTGGCTTTGGAAAGTACGAGAGTTCGAAAACATGGTGTTCATATTCACTTTTATAGAGGCCTAATTAGGGATTTGTGTGTTTTCACAAACAGGTTGTTCATGGATACAGATGTTAAGCTTCCTCTGTGTTTGCTGAGCTTGGCCCGTAGGCCAGGACTACCGCAGACTATTTGCTCAGGGATAACTTCCTGCTCAGCTAGCACATTGCTGTTTCAGCATGCTTGTCTCTTTCTTTTGTGTGCATAAAGTTAGAGATTATATTTTTATGATACAGCATAGATAATTCATGAAATGCGTGTGGATTTGCGTCGGCAACTTGCTTAATGTGTGTTCCGGAGATGGGTCTGCAGTTAATGGGACCCCTGGCAAATCCGGCAGGAAAAAATAAGTCCGGTTTCGCTCGGCCCCTCCTGGTCATTGGCTTTTTATTTTTAACTTCATTGTTGTAGAAAGGAGGATCAGTGCTGGCAGCCCTCCTGCCAGCTGCACTTTTATCTCCCCGGCCCTTTTCAGATGAAAAATACCTCCAGAAGCCTTACAAAACAACTGCACTTTTAGGCACACTCCAAAAAAAAAAAAAGAAGAAAGTATATTTTTGCTGTGCATTCAATAGAGCGCCCCTCCTTTTTAATACTTAAAACCATATAGAATATCGAAGTCCAGTAAGAGATTTCTCTCCACAAGAGGGGGAAAGATCGCCTGGAAAGCAGCAAATCCTGAAATGAAATTTGGCTTAATCCTCGTCTCTCCTCTTTCTCAATGCTAACTCCCCACAGATGTCCCTCTGCCGTCTCCCTTCCTGCATGGAAAAGTGACTGGAGGTCGCAGACGCGTGCTACCCACTGATAAATCTCAAACAAAAGGTTGCGATTCAGCCGAACTCTGGTCAAAGTGACTCCGCCGCCGTAGCCTTTTTAAACCTTGTGACTGCTATTGATTAGCAGCTGTGTCGCTGCCCTCTTCAGACAACACCGCTGGGACGTCCCTGCTATTTCTGGGTACTCGACTAGACCAGATTTCCTCCCAGAACGGTTTGTGTTTGGAAAGCAAAGGTTATTTATTGTTTGCGAAACAGAAATGGGTGAAAAAGAAAGGTGTACATCATTAATGAACGCCTTTTCGACAGGAAAGGTACCATGTGATTTATTATTCATGCGTGCCTGGCAGATGAAACAGTCTGGAATGTGTGTATCTGTTAATACGCTATTATATATAAAACTGAATTTCGGCACTACAGCAGAAAGCATCAATTATGAATTGGCTTTCTAAGGATGTAGCACTAAACTTTGTTCTGTATTTAGTGACTTTTATTATACTGTTTTCATTCAGCAGACCTGGGGCTAGATTCACGAAACATTCTTAAGAATTAAATTCTTTTTAAATGCTATTTTCCTCTTATGTTTAATTTAAGAATTAAGTTAGGAATATTTATATTCCTAAAAACATTTATGAATGTTTTTGTCTTTACGTTTTTTTTCTAGGGATGCACAATATAATTGAAATGTTATTGGAATCGGCCGATAAAGGCTTAACATGTAAATGTCGGCATTGAATAATTGAATACAGATTTCTTCCATTAATATGTAATATATTGTTTCAAATAGATTATGAAAACTTAAATACAAGGAGCTTTAAATGATTTCTCGAATTTGTACAGCACGTTCACTCTAAATCCACAATTAAAATGTTCAGATTTCAACTGCATCTGCAGTTAATTAATTTTATTTTAGTAATTTTCAAAACTTTCAATGTAGTCTTATTGAAAAAAACAAAGAAACAAACTTCGAAATGTTTATTAGTTCTAACAAATGTTTTTGCTCAAAACTAAACAAAGTTAAGTATTTTCCTTATTATTTCTGCACAGGAGAGACTTGGTGTTGTTTCAAAACGAAAGAAAATATATATTTTTATTGGCTATTGGGCAAAATGATTTGAAAAATATCGGCATGATGGATATCGACAAAAATTTAATATTGTTTGCAAGGCGAAACTTGAGAATTTGATTTCTTAAAAAGAATGATCATCATAATCAGTATATAGGAGTTAAAGTTAAACTCCAACACGTCTTAGATACCCAAAGTTAAGATGTTTAAGGAACGTCTTGGGTTATTTTAAATATAACACTAGCCATAGATAATATCACTGTTACTAGGTGTGTGCACAAGTAGTTCACCAATAATCAGTGTAAACAGTGATGCAGTGATCGGTTGTGATTATGCGTGAATTTGAAATTCTTTAAAAACGTAAAATGAAAAGTTTATGAAAATAAAAACTTACTTTATTAGACGATTTCCACAAATCAAGTCCGTTTTTCATAGTTTTTAGCAGGCTTTACACTGTTTGACTGGTAGACGCTGTGAATACATCATCTGGTTTCAAAAAGCATTTATTCCCAATTGACGCCTGTTCAACAGTATCTGAATATTCTGATAAAATTAATATGAATATGACTGCAGAGTAATTAGTCACAACGCCTCAGGTGATTGGCTTGTATCCAGAGAGCCCATTTCTAATTGCCAATGAGTTGAATGGAAATTCTAACAGATAGCTTTCTCCAATTATTCTAGACCCTTTGCCTTTAAACCCTCGTGTTTCTCTTTTCCAAAAACTGTCAGCGCTAATGGTTACATTTCCATCCGTTATCCTTCTGACCTCCTCAAGTCATCAGACTGTCTCAGTTCTGTCGTTTGTCTTCAGTATCTATGATGTGGCATGTGCCCACTCTTCCCCAGGGGCCCGGGGTCAGTGAATCATCCTCTAGCAGCTTTGTTATGCTCTCATTTGGGAGCCCGGGGAGCACAGGTCAGCATGGGGACAGAATATGATGAGACTTCTTTAGCTCTAGAGGCAGGTCCATCCTGCTCCCCAAAGACTGGTATAGGTATGTTCAGCTATATGATGGTTTGCAGAAGCCGCTGTGTACAAATGTACCAGTGGGCTTTGTTAGTATGTCTGCCCCTGCTTTTGATGAGTCAGAAACTCTGATCTGTTTCTGCACAGCTAGCCACACAGCTAGAAAGCTCGCTCTTCCCTCTCTACATTCTCACTCTCGTTGTTCCGTTCTTTTTGGAAAACTGAAAAAAGTGTGAAAAATCATGTATGCTTTTGAATCTTTAAAGAGATAGTTCACCCAAAAATGAACATTTTGTTATTTATTACTCACGCTTACGTCGTTTCAAACCCGTAAGACCTTTGTTCATCTTCTGAACACAAATTAAGATATTTTTGGTGACGCTGCATAGTCAGCAGTGCAATTTTAATGATGTCCTTGCTACCTTTCTGGGCCTTGAACGTCGTAGTTGCGTTGTTTTCTATTAAAGTTAAAAAAAAACAACAACAACTGTGTGTTCTGAAGATGAACGATGGTCTTACAGGTTTGGAATGACATGAGGGTGAGTAATTAATGATTTGAATTTTTATTTTTGGGTGAACTATCCCTTTAAGTGCTGATATGAAGTCTTTGTGTATTTATAAGATATATGTATGTATTTTTGAAGCAGTTCCCCCAGTGACAAATTTGTGATTTGCAATTTTTTTTCCCCCCCACAGTGCATACATATACATGACTGAATGCAATATATGCAGTATTTCCAGAATCAACAATGTTGTACTAATGAAATCATGCTCTCTTTTTCCATATACTCTCATTCCAGTGTTAAGATCCAAGGTTTTCTTTATCAAATGCACATCAATACAGTATAGAGCAGCAGTTGCTGGCAGTGAAATGCAATTTCCTGCAAGTTCCCTAGAGGAACCACTAAGTTAAAATGGAGATATACACACACTAAAAGTTGAATAAAGGATGAGTAAAAAATACACATACATAGTAAAACAAAAAAGAAATTAGTACTTTTATTCAGCAAGGATGCATTAAATTGATCACAAGTGACAGTAAATGCATTTGTAATGTTACAAAAGATGTCTGTTTTATTTTAACATTCTATTCATCAGAGAATCCTGACAGGAAAGAAAATGCATCACAGTTTAGAAAAAGAAAAGATGTTTCTTGAGCAGCAAATCAGCATATGAAAGACCATGTGACACTGAAAACTGGAGTTACAACTGCTGAAAGTTTATCTTTGTCATCCTAGGAATAAAAACACTGAAAATATATTCAAATATAAGTTGTTAGCATTTTAAAACGTGTATTTAAATAGAAGTTGTTTTTGCAGTATTTCAGATTATTGCTGTTTTTACTATATTTTTTATCAAATAAATGCAGCCTTGGTGAGCATAATAGACTTCTCAAAATATCATTCTCCAATATGGCTGTGTTCGGCTATAGGTAAACGTAGCGTGCTGATATACAGCCATATCATACGGCTGTGAGTGTGATGTTGCGTTTATACATCAGTTCAATGGCACCAGTGTGTATGGAGTGTCCTTCCTTCCAAAACTACATTCCGTGACACAAAAACAGTATTGTTTATAAAATTATAGTAGTTTCGAGCATCCGCCATGACACTCCGCTGTGAGAAATACCGCAAGCGGAGTGATCCAAACGATGATGTCACTAGAATATCACACTCCTCTCAGCCAATCAAATTTGAGGACTAGAAAGAACTGTTGTGTATATACAGTTGAGGTCAAAAGTTTACATACACCTTGCAGAATCTGCAAAATGTTAATTATTTTAGAAGGAAAAACAATGCATTAAGAGCTGAGGTGTGAAAACTTTTTGAATTTAATGATCAGGGTAAATTGAACTTAATTTGTCTTCTGGGAAACATGTACGTATGTTCTGTAGCTTCCGAAGCGCAGTACTAAATGAAAAAAATATGATATTTAGGCAAAATAAGAAAAATGTACATGTCTTCATTCTGTTCAAAAGTTTTCACCCCCGAACTCTTAATGCATCGTTTTCCTTCTGGAGCATCAATGAGTGAGTAAAGATGGACCTCAAAATCATACAGTCATTGTTGGAAAGGGTTCAAATACACGAAAATGCTAAAAAAAACAAAAGAATGTGTGGAACCTAAAGGATTTTTCAGGACAAACAAAGGGACTAATGAACGAGCATCACTTTACAAAAAAGGAAAAGAAAAAAAACAGCTGTGGATCATTCAGGTAACAACACAGTAATAAGAATCAAGTGTATGTAAACTTTTGAACAGGGTAATTTTTTTTAGTAAATTCAGCTGTTATTTTGTCTTGTGGACTATGTGAAATATCTTATTCAGGTCAGTAATAAATAAAAAATAAGATGAGTTTTGTATGATCCATCTTATTATGTTAACTCTTGACCTCAACTGTATATATAAATTGATGTTAATTTTATGAACTGTAGGTTAGTGATAGGTTTGTGTTCAGTGATATGCATCAGTTCATTATTTTTTTTAAATTCAAAACATTCAAGTATGCTTCATTTAAATTTCGTGTCATTTTCATGTCATATAATTTCATGCCTTTTTTAAATCATTAATTTCGATTTGATTTAATTCGACACCAGTTTCCTTTCCTCCCTGTTTTCTCTCTTCTATATCCTGTCTCTCTGTTGTTCCTGTGTTTACCCCAGAGCTTTTAAAGAGCACAAAGATGTGTGCCGTTACGCTGTCGAGCAACAGCACCAGTCGCTGATGAGCATTCGTTCCCAGTGTAGTTTTTCCTCTCGCTCGTTTAGCGAGGAATCATCATGATGAGGGACCGAGTGTGCGTCTTTGTGCAAAGCGTTAAATTCTGCAGGAGGGAAATAATGGCGGTCCTCAAGGCCAGCACCATGGCAACCGGTGGATTATCAGGCCAGTGGTGTGGGCTCAAAGTGGGCACAAAGAGCAGCCGAGCAGCACCAAGACTCTGACTGCTTTCATTACCCTCATCTGGCTATGTACACACACACACATCTCTGTTTCTCCTCACAAAGCCATACTGTTATCTGTGTCCAATTAACTGAGAAACATCTTACTTTGCTTGTCTGTTTATTTCTCGCTTTCTTCCTTTCTGCCTTGCTCTGACGGTCTATCTTTGTCTCTCTTTCCATTCTCTTTTCAGTCTCTTTTCTCTCTCCATTTTTTCCCCCAACTCTGACCGCAACTGTCACACACAACATTAACTTACTGCCATATTTTATCAGTACAGAAAAGCAGCCTTTAGTCATGAAGTCTGAACTTGATTGATACCAGACGAGGCAAGCTGTTGAAAACGCTGTTTACATTCCCCTAAGAAATCAGATGAGGCCATTCTCTCCCTGCGCTCTGATCTGAAGGTGTTTAAACTCACTCATAACATTGTCAGAATGAAAATGCCCACTGTAGTACATCAGTACATCACATCCTCCGTTTGTGCATCTGAATAAATCTATCACGCGTGTATATATATCAATGAATTTGATATGATATGTATGTACATTTATAAAAAAGGGTCTTTAGCATGACTCGGTGCTCTTGTAAAGTGTTGGAAGACATGTAATGAAACCTCTTTACTGTTTGATCCCTTTAACGCGGTACTGAATGAGTTCTCTTTCCCGTGAGCCCAGAAGCATTATGGGTATTTGAGTGAAATACTGCTTTTGTCAGGCCTCTCAAGCAGGATATATTACGTATTATTTTCTCATTTTGAAGTTCTCTGTGTCGTGTCTTCAGAGGATGCGTTTGACATGTCTAGAGCCTTTCTTTCTCTCTTATATATTTCTCTCCAGGCTTCCACTCTTAGGGTGAAATATGTACGTTTTAATGCTCTTATTCTGTTCTTCGCCTCCGTTCTTCTTTCATTATTAGGTTTGTAACTGATTGTAAATATAGGGTGGACGTTAATGTGTTCCCCTCAAGTGGGAGTCTTGATGATTTTGCATAAATTTTATGCAACCGCATAGCGACACCCTGGCAACAATCCACAGCATCCTAGCATCGTGGCATGTGTGTATTTTTGAGAAACAGTTTTTCAGATTTGTATTTTTATTTTGTTTGTCCTTGGATTATAAGAATGATGCTACAGCGACATACTTAAGGCAATTCTAAAATAATAATTGAAAAGAATAAAGCAAGTCCCAGATGATCATTTTTTTTTCTGTCTTTTTCTTTCATTCTTTCTGTTTCACTCATGCCCTACCGCTTCTTTCCCAGTCTATCTACACACGTTCAGAGGGGAAAATGAACAAATGAATAATTGAAGAGGAGAGCTGAAATTATTCTCCTTGCCTAGAGCTTGTTTCTTATTTTCTTTTTTTTTTTTTTTTTTAACCTCCTCCTTTTCTTTCCTGGAGACTCAGGTTGCTTCAGTAATATTGAACTTGCATGAGTCTAGTCCACAGGTGATGTCATAACATATTTGCACAATCCATTCTTGATCTCCATCTTTATCAGCATCTTTTTTGAATGTTTTCTTAAGGCATTTACCTGTGCAGACAGGCCACGCTGTCGTCATGTTTGCAGGGCTTTAGCAGTTTCTTTTGATTTATTCCCTTGTGTCAACATGTGTAAAATATTTAAGTGCCACTGATTCCAGTAACCTACATATATTTTCATAATCCAGTGTTTTAGGACATTTCTGAATGTTATAGATATTTAAATGTTCAAATTGGACAATGAAGAAACTTGAAAGTATTCACTTTATTTTTAATATAAGAGCGGGTTTGTCTATTATGGAAGCCTGTTTCCCCCACTGAATTAAAAAAAAAAAAAAAAGGTTATTGTGACTTTTTATCTCACAATTCTGACTTTTTTAATGTTTTAAAATTTTTAATGTTTTAAAAATTTAAATCTCATAATGACTTTATAAAGCAACATATCATATCCTGTTTTTCCCCCTCAAAATTATACTTTATAACTCACAACTGCAAATTTGTATCTCACAATTCAGAGGAAAAAAAGTCAGAATTGTGAGATACAGACTCGGATTTTTGAAAAAAAAAGTCCAAACTGCGAAGGAAAAAAGTCTGAATTGTGAGTTACAGACTCGCATTTGCAAAAAAAAAGTGAGAATTGTGAGAAAAAACTGAGAATTGTGAGATGCAGACTTACATTTGTGAAAAGAAAAGAAAAAAGTCAGAATTGCAGTTATGAGAAATGAAATTGTGAGACAAACTCAGAATTGATTTTTTTCTCAGAACTGCATGATCAGTTGTGAGAAATAATGTCAATTATGAATGTGGGTCAGTATCTCACAATTCTTTCTCACAATTCTGACTTTTTCGCAAATGCAAGTCTGTATCTCACAATTCTGACTTTTTTCTCAGAATTGTGAGAT
The DNA here is from genome assembly GCA_019740295.1 of Labeo calbasu. Lineage (NCBI taxonomy): Eukaryota > Metazoa > Chordata > Actinopteri > Cypriniformes > Cyprinidae > Labeo > Labeo calbasu. The sequence goes on along the minus strand of JAHKKF010512516.1, from coordinate 22,936 downwards.
AAATTCGCAATTGCGAGTTATAAAGTATAATTTTGAGGGGAAAAAACAGGACTTATATGTTCTCAGAATTGCGAGTTTAAATCTTACAATTCTGACTTAATTTGCAATTGCGTGTTTTCATTGCAAATTTGCGAGTTTATGTCTCACAATTCTGACTTAATAACTGCTAATTGTGCGATATAAAGTCAAAATTGTGAGATATAAACTTGCAGTTTTCAAAAAGTCATAGTTGCGAGATAAACTCGCAACTCTGAGAAACGTCTGAATTGCAACTTTGTTTCTCAGAATTGCGAGTTTAACTGACGATGTAAGAAAAAAAGTCAGAATTGTGAGATAAAAAGTCGCAGTTACCTTGTTGTTGTTGTTGTTGTTGTTTTTTGTGTTGTTTTTATTGAGTGGCAAAAACGGACTTCCATAGTCTGTACACTTCTTTCAAAAACGACTTTTTAATGATCTAACTTATTTCAAACTTATGATTGGTTGTGTATGTGTTTATAGTTATATATGTTCTTAGGCACACTGCATCATATTCCATTATTTTGTCGTATGTGTTGACATATTTACACACATACCGAAATAATGTAATATAATATAGAGTGCCTATATAGTCGCAAAGCGCTCACCCACCCACCCACTCACGCACAAATGTAAAAGTTGGCCCCCATCACACTCAGAATGAATCAGCCAGTGTCTGTAGATTGATGGAGAGATAAGGGAGGCTTTTTTAAGAGGAGAGCTGGGAACATGTGTTTTAAATAAAAGCTTCAAGGCAAAGCCCCATAGCCAGTGTTACATTACAAGAAGGAGAAGATTAAAACACAGGGAAAAACATGCTTCAGCATTTTTATATCATCCCTTATCGGCTCTACAGCTGGAAGTCTGTTGCACTTAAACTCTTCAACGTGAAACCATCCCTCTTTCCTAATCAGCAGAGAAATGATACATGTGTGTATGAGCTCCGACTGGAAATTCGGAAGGCCCTCGCTCAATGGAAAGACTGTACGCTCGCTCTCCGGCGTTCCGCCTGGCTCATTTTTTCTCTTTAAGCTCCTGTGTGTAGATGTGGTGCCTGCAGGGCAGCTGAGGGTAATGTACAGCCCACAGATGGATGGAAGTTAATAGGCTTACATACTACTACTTTTCTTCCTCCTTTTTCCTCGTCATTTTTCTTTTTTGTTCCGTTTTCCTTTTTTTTTTTTTTTTTTCCTTGTTCCTTTCCAGTCTGTCAAAGTAAACTGTGGGAAGCATTATCCTTTTTCGCATTTGACGAAGGGGAAAAAGGCCCGTTGTATTCAGAAACTAAGGGTGGCAAACTGACTCACTCATTCGTTCAGTCTCTCTCACACAATTCATTCTCTCATTTCGCCTCTCACACCAGGGATTTCTTGTTAAGCAGATGTCCCTCAGCCGTCACCAGATGTCGTAAGCAGTTTTTGCAGTAGTCTGGTAACGCAGACTGAAAAAAGTGTGCGAGGCAGCAGCTTCCTAGTGTTTGTGAGGAGCTTCATATGCATGTGAAACAGCTGTGCGTTGTCACCTAGATGCTCTTTTATGTTCCGTGTACTTTACTGGGGGTTCCTCCAGGCCGCCATTATTTCCTGGTTTGTGTGAACTGACAGAACATGCACATGAGTGTACCTGCTAACTCCTTCAATATGCCTTACTGGTTTTATGTGTTACACTGTAATACGATATTGATTTTAATAGCTTTTTTAGCAAATAATTTGTTGTAATTTGGCCTAAAATCAAATCAATCTATATATAGTTGATATAAATGTTGTATATGTATTAGGGGTGTCGTGATATACCGTTATTGACGATAATCGTGATATTTAAATAATGAAATAATCGTGTTAACTGTACCAGTTATGGGGATATTTGAAAATGAATAGTACACATACATCAATATGACACATAATAATCCAGTGCCAGTGTCATTATAGAGCATTAAACTGATTTGTTTAATTCATACTTGACATCGGAGGGATAAAAAGTCCGCAAGCAAGACCCACAAGGAGTAATAGAACAAATTATATAGTTCAAGTCTGCTAACGTATTTACTGACATTTCGCTTGAGACTTACTGATATAAAAATTGTAATTAAACTTTTTTTTTTAAATTATTACTTGTGCACAGTGCACGTTACTTTAATATTAAGCCTAAAAAATGTTTTAATGTCACTATTGATGAGGATTGTATGATCTTTAAATAATATCGGTCTTTAAATGCAAAATGTTTAAAGTGTACCTAAAGTATTGCAATAGTTCCACTTTAGCACTATCAAGTATACTTTAATTTATCTTTAGTTGTACTTTAGCACTACTTCCATACAATTAAAGTGCATAAAGTACAAAATTAGTTGTTCCAATTTAGCAGACTTTAAATATGCCAATTTAGTGTATACAAGTGCAGTTGCAGGGTTTTTTTTATGTACATAATATGCAAATGTTTCTGTAGTATACTTGGTATGAAATAAATGTATTTTAAATACATTTTAATATATTCTTTTTTCACTAGGGATGATTATAACAGTATATGGTTTATCTGCTTTCTTCAAGCCATCTCAGGTATTTTCATATGTATAATGTATATTTTTATTATGGTACAATTTCCTTACAGAATACTGTAAAATAAGAATCAGTTCACAGAAGGAAGTTGTTTCAAACACTCAGTTGATACTATAATGCAAGTTTGGAGTAAAAATATGTACTTTTTCTCATAAATTGTCTTACTAAATTGTCTCTAAACCAAACAGTTATAATTGTAATCTCTTCTGTATTTGTTCCTTTTGTATGCAATGGTCAAAAAAG
>JAHKKF010512516.1:0-15296 GCA_019740295.1 Labeo calbasu | reverse complement strand
TTGTTATTATTATTATTATTATTGATAATATAATAAATATGATAAATATGATAAATATAATAATAAGAATTATTATTGTTATTATTATAAATATAATAATTATTATTTATTTATTTATTTAACATTTATTTCAAGTAACAGTTTTTTTTTTTTAATGTTTTTAGTTTTAGTTAACTATAATAACCCAGGGTGGTTGTCATGTAATGTTGGTGTAGCTGAATGATACTAAAATGATGCTGTATTGTGACGTAATGTTGTCTGGTGTTTGTCAGGGGTCCGTTCCTGGTGGCGATGGGCAAGTCGTGGCATAAGGAGGAGTTCACCTGCACTCACTGTCACCGTTCTCTGGCAGACGTGGGTTTCGTGGAGGAGCGCGGCTCCGTTTACTGCGAGCGCTGTTACGAGCAGTTTCTGGCCCCGAGCTGCTTCAAATGCCAGCAGAAGATTCTGGGGGTGAGAAAGAGAGACAGCAAATGAGCTTGTGTTGCTAGTTAGTGGTGTTGAACAAGTGTACTATTTATGAATATGAGTAAATTTAATCAGGTTCATTTGAATGTATTTATTACATGGAAATAGAAATACTCATCCCGTCGTCAGCGTCTCCTCTCCTCGTTTCTCTCTATTGTGAGCTTCATTCCCAGCGTCTGTCCTCTTGTTCTGTCTGAGAGCGTCGGACTGTGGGAACGAGCTTTAATCGGGATCATAAGGTCTGGTTTATCTGGCCCCGGCGGCTCAGATGTGTGACAATTAGCACATGAACCCGCTTCACAAACACGCGGGACGTCGAACCGCTCGGGCGGAAGGGCTTCACTCGGATAATGAGCGCCGGGACGGGTTCAGAGCGGAGATAAATCCTGTTTCATTGTCCTGAAGATCACATTTCATTACAGCACATCCAGAAACGTCTGCGCTCGGTTTATAGACTGTATTAATATGTTAGTCAATCATTGTCTCAAGGTCAATTTCAGTCCATGTTTAAAATGCACTAAGCTACTAATTAAATAATTAATAATGTTAATATTAATACTAATAATAATATCTCAAGATATTGAAAACAAGCTGTTTGTGAGTAAAAAAATAAATAAGTAACTAAATAAAAAGGTAAATTAAGTAAATAAGTTATTAATACATTTGTAAAAGTAAACAAATAAATACATTAAAAAAAATGTACAAAAAAACGGAAGTAAATAAATAAACAAACTAATAAGTAAATAAAGTAAATCAATAAAAATAATTTATAAGTTATTATTATTATTATTATTATTGTTATTGTAATAGACAAAAAATAAATAAACATAAAATAAATACATATTAAATATAAATACACATAGCAAATAAGTAAATAAAATAAGTTAAAAAGTAAATAAACTAATGAATAATTAAAAGTAAATAAATGAATTATGTAAATGAACTGGATAAGAAAATAAATAAATAAACAAATAAGTAAATAGTTAATCAATAATAATAATGTATAAGTTGTTTATTGTTATTGTTATTATTATTATTATTATTATTATTATTATTTAAATGGACAAAAATAAATAAATAAATAAATAAATAAAATAGCATAAATGAAATCCGTAAATAAATAAACAAGTAAATAAAGTAAATTAATAATAATAATTTGTTGTTGTTATTTTTGTTTATTATTATTATTATTATTATTATTATTATTATTATTATTATTATTATTATTATTATTATTATTATTATTGAATTGGACAAAGAAATAAATAAAATAAATAGCATAAGTGAAATACGTAAATAAATAAATAAATAAATAAAGTAAATTAATAATAATAATAATAAATTGTTATTATTATTGTTATTATTGAAATGGACACCAAAATAAATGAATAAATGAATAAATGAATAAAATAATGTTAATAAGTGATAAATGAATAAGTAAATGAATAAGTAAAAGTAAATTAATAATAATAAGTTATAAAGTTAGTAAATAAATAAAGTAACTAAATCGATCAATCAATCAATTAATAAATAGCCTCATCCTGTATTCACAAGCTACTGGAAAAATTACATAAAATCTCTGGTCATTAATTATATAAACATTCAGTTGTTGACGCTTCTGGAATTATTTTATTTAACTACTTTAATCTATTTCCTTAATAAATAAATAATTAAATAAATAATATTTACTTTACTTTATTTACTTGTTTATTTATTTACTTAGTTACCTATTTTTTAATTTATTTTCATATCAATTTCAATAATGATAATAATAATAATAATTTATTATTAACATTATTAACATGGACCCAAGATCCATCTAATGTAAACACCCTTATATAAATATATATTTATATAAATATTATAAATCATAATAAATACATATAATTTATTTATTATATTTTTTGTAATATTTAATATAATATTACATTCATGATTTTGTAGTATATTTATATTATAATATATTTTAATATTATTATTTAATATTTTAATATTTTAATATTATAATATATTAAGATATAAATAAATAAAAACTGTTTATAATTTGTTTATTAGTTTGTATAACATTTGATATAATCATAATTTTGTAAATATCTAATATTTTAATATTATAAATATTCTAAATAAATGAAAAAATGCATTTCATAGTTTTTCTTTTCTTGCAAATAATTTAATAATACATTTTAATAAATAAAAAAATAATAAATAATAATAAAATAAAAATAAAACACTAAAATGATGAAATATTTTATTTCTAGCTGCACGTCATGTGACCATTCATCTGAAAGCCGTGAATGTGTTGCTGAAGTATTAAAATATTAACCTAAAATTGTGTAAAGAGCTTATGTTAAATATTTCACGCCTGATTAGTTGATCTGTAGGATGTGATAAATTGCTGATGTGACAGTGTTATGAGTGAGTAAAGCTTAAACAGGAAGAGTTCAGGCTAATCGACGCTTCTCATCTGCTAACAGGAAGTCATCAACGCCCTGAAGCAAACCTGGCATGTGTACTGCTTCCTGTGCACCACCTGTCAGCAGCCAATCCGCAACAACACCTTCCACCTGGAGGACGGACAGCCGTACTGCGAGACCGGTGAGAAACTCTCAATCACTCCATCAATACTCTGGAGAAGACGATATATGTGTAAATATAGTATGTAATAAATAATATAGGTGGTTGATTGATTTGGTGTGTTTTCTGTTTGTTTTGTAGATTACTACACCCTGTTTGGCACCAGCTGTCACGGATGTGATTTCCCCATCGAAGCGGGCGATAAGTTCCTGGAGGCGCTGGGGTTCACCTGGCACGACACCTGCTTCGTCTGCGCGGTACGGAAACGCACAGCTTCACGTAGTAAATCAGAGCAATGAGGCGCTTAAAGGAGAAGTCCACTTCTAGAACAACAATTCACAAATAATGTACTCACCCCCCTTGTCATCCAAAATGTTCATGTCTTTCTGTCTTCAGTCGTAAAGAAATTATGGTTTTTGAGGAAAACATTTCAGGATTTTTCTTCATATAATGGACTTGATTGGTGCCCCGATTTTGAACTTCCAAAATGTAGTTTAAATGCAGCTTCAAAAGGCTCTAAACGATCCCAGCCTTATTTTATACTTTTTAAGCACAAAAGCTTGTGTAGCACAGGCTCTGGGATGCGTGTTCATGTACTATTGAATCACATCAAAAGGTCACGCGGAACTACAGACCCAGTGTTTACAAAGCGAACGCGCAAAGACTAAGAAAGTGCAAGTAAGTCAAACGCTGTTTACAAACACAAAGGTACAACGTCGGACGATTCTGAAGCTGTAGGAAAAAATAAGATGGAGTTTTTCATCATACTCTACTTTTTGAGCCGGAGTACACAGACGATGAACTTAGACGTGATTCGTAGTAGTGATGGGAAGTTCGGATCATTTTACCGACTCTGACCTTTGAGTCTCGTTCAGCAAAATGAACAAATCTTTTTTCGAGTCATTTCGTTCAGTTTAGCAAACTATAATTAAAATGTTACGTGTTCTTTCACTAACACATCTACTGCTTACACAAACGTTGATCACACTACAAACAAGACAAAACTATAATGCTATAAGAAACAGAAAAGATTCATTCATTGTTTACCTGGATCTTTAGTCTATGATTAGCTCACCTCACCTCTTATCTGACAAGTTTTGGGGTTTGAGTCGTTCGTTCATCACGTGACGCCCCATAAGATGAACAAACGACTTGAAAAACCCGAAGACTCGAAACAGGTGAACTAATTCCAGTACAGAACCTAATAGGATGTTGTGCATGCGCGAGTGAACGAATCACTCCCCGAGATGACTCGTTCTTCCCGAGTCACATTAAAGATTCGTTCAAAATGAACGAATCATTCAGAAACGCGCATCCCAGAGCCTGTGCTACACAAGCTTTTGTGCTTAAAAAGTAAACAAATTTTTATTTTTTGAAAAAAATGAGCGATTGTTTCGCTAGATAAGACCCTTCTTCCTCATCTGGGATCGTTTAGAGCCTTTGAAGCTGCATTTAAACTACATTTTGGAAGTTCAAAATCGGGGCATCAATGAAGTCCATTAAATGGAGAAAAATCCTGAAATGTTTTCCTCAAAAACCATAATTTCTTTACGACTGAAGACAGAAAGACGTGAACATCTTGGATGACAAAGGGGGTGAGTACATTATTTGTAAATTGTTGTTCTGACTTTTCCTTTAATCGTGTTATTTAGTGAATGTAGTGATGTCAGAGTGATTATATACTCTATATTACACAACCTTGAGTGTCTGATTCCTTTGGGTTACACTCAGAAAACATGATTTTGTCAATCAGACTGAAGTTTTTCCTCCATCTGTGTATGTTAAAAAAAAAAAAAAAAAAAAAAAACTGGGAGTGGAAATATATGGAAGTAGCTCAATAAAATAATTACAGAAATTTGCAGAACACTTAATGAGCAGTGAATTTGTGATTTTTCCAGTTGTTTGTAATTATAGGATAAGGTTAATTTATTAATTTATTGACTGATTAATTGGTTTACTTGATTGATTAATTTATTTACTTGTATTTACTTATTTACTAACTTAATATATTTATTTACTTATTTTATGTACTTTATTTAAATATTTTATTCTTTACTTCATTTCACTTATTTATTTCATTTTTACTTTATTTTATATTTATTTATTTACTTATTTAAATCATTTATTTTCTTTGTTTATGGATTTATATTTTTATCTACTTCATTAATTCTTATTACATTTTCATTATATATTTACTTTATTTCATTTATTTACTTGCTTATTTATTTACTGATTTCATTTCACTGATTTACTTTTTTTGTATTTATTTAAATCATTTATTTTCTTTGTTTATGGCTTTTTTTAAATCTATTTCATTAACTCTTATTACATTTTCATTATTTATTTACTTTATTTCATTTATTTACTTGTTTATTTATTGATTGATTTACTGATTTCATTTCGCTTATTTACTTTATTTATATATTTTATTTATTTACGTATTTAATTAATTTATTTACTTTATGTATTTATGTGTTTCATTACTTCTCATTACATTTTCATTATTTACTATTTCATTTATTTACTTGCTTATTTATTTATTTACTGATTTTATTTCACTGATTTACTTTTTGTATTTATTTACTTATTTAAATTATTTTCTTTATGGATTTATTTATGTATTTAATTAATTCTCATTACATTTTCATTATTTATTTACTTTATTTCATTTATTTACTTATTAACTTGTTTATTTATTTGCTGATTTCATTTCACTTATTTACTTATGTATTTTATTTATGTATTTAATGAATTCATTTACTTTATTTATTCATTTATTTATTTATCTATTTTATTACTTCTTATTGCATTTTCATTATTAATTTACTATTTAATTTACATTTATTTATTTTATTTATTTACTTGTTCAAAGCATTTATTTATGTTGTTTATGGACTTATTTTTATCCATTTCATTAATTCTCATTACATTTTCATTATTTATTTACTTGTTTGTTTATTTATTTATTTACTGGTTTCATTTCACTCGTTTACTTTTTATTTTATGTATTTACTTATTTCATTTATTTACTTGATTTATTTTATTTATTTATCTATTTCATTACTACTTATTACATTTTCATTATTAATTTACTATTTCATTTATTTACTTGTTTATTTATTTACTGATTTCATTTCACTTGTTTACCTTATTTTTTATTTATTATATTTATTTAAATATAATTATTTATTTATTTATATATTTATTTATTTATACTTATTTAAAGCACTTTGTTTATGGAGTTATATTATATCTATTTTATTAATTCTCATTACATTTTCATGATTTATATACCTTATTTCTTTTATTTACTTATTTATTTGTTTGTTTATTTATTTATTCATTTATTTATTTACTGATTTCATTTCACTTATTTACTGTATGTATTTTATTTATTTACTTATTTATTTTATTTATTTATTTATTTATCTATTTCATTACTTCTCATTACATTTTCATTATTTACTATTTAATTTATTTACTGATTTAATTTTCACTTATGTATCTTATTTTAATTAATTTTTATACATTTCATTACTTATTAAATTTTCATTTCACTTGTTTACTTTATTTTTTGATCTATTTTACATATTTACTTATTTAAAGCACTTTATTTATGGAGTTATATTTAATCTGTTTCATTCATTTTCATTACATTTTCATGATTTATTTACTTTATTTCATTTATTTACTTATTTAATTGTTTGTTTATTTATTTACTGATTTCATTTCACTTATTTACTTTATGTATTTTATTTATTTACTTGTTTAATTAATTAATTTATTTATCTATTTCATTACTTTTCATTACATTTTCATTATTTACTATTTAATTTATTTAGTGATTTAAGATTCACTTATTTACCTTATTTCATTACTTTTCATTACATTTTCATTATTTAGTTCAGTTTATTTCATTTATTTAATTATTTTATTTTTTTACTTTGCTTGCTTTATTTACTTTTGTTATTTTGCTTTCTGTTTTATTTATTCGCTTATTTAGTTCATTTATTTTATTTCATTGATTTACTTATTTATTTATTTACTTACTTGTTTACTTTATTTATTTACTTTATTTACTTACTTTTTGCTCACAAATAGCAATTCTAACCCAATAAAATGTACACATCTTGAGATAACTAGAAAAAAATTTTTTTGCAATCTTATTGATTTTTCCATAACTTTTTCAGGTCTAGAAATCACAAATATAGCCAGACTTTCCAAGACTGCGAGGAAAAAAAAAAAAGAGCTTTTGATGATGTTGTTGTGTCTCTCTCTGGTCCTGTAGGTGTGCAGCACGAGTCTGGAGGGTCAGACCTTCTTCTCCAAGAAAGACAAGCCCTTGTGCAAGAAACACGCTCACACCGTCCAGTTCTGATCTCAGCACAGAGTCAAACGCCCTGATGGTCACATTTGACTCTTGTCAGATTCATTTTAGTACACGAATGAGAAATATTGGCTTCAGCTTCCCCCCAAAAGCTCATCATGAGATCAGAAACGGCGATTGATTGGTTGATCTGCTTTACTAAATAAGGTTCGGTTTAAAATCCAGTGTTGCATTGTGGGTGTTTTTGTCTGTTTTTGAGCGAGTTTCATGCATTGCAGTGTTTTATTGAGATCTTTACCACGATTGAAAATAATTTTGACATGCAGAAGATATTTCATTAGTTATTTTCAGCTTTACAGAAGTTCTTATTCTATTTTCCACATGTATTTAAAGAGCCACTGACTCGGTGATAATATATTTTCACACTCGTAAGATCAGCGTACGTGTGTTCGGCCGTTCGGACGGCGTCTCTCTTTCTCCTGCGCCTGCAGTTTGGCCAGCTCTCCTCATGCAGGTATATTTTATATTTATTGAGGCGGGACGGGGATTTCGGGGGCTTTCCAGGAGCTTCGCACGTGTTTTGCGGCACCGACAGCGTCAGTGCTTTCAGAACGGTGATATTTAATGTTTTATGACTTATTTCTCTGCTCTTTTAACTGTGTCAGGTTTGTGGATTGTCTGATCGTCTCACTGCCTTTATTTGTGTTAATATACTGAAATGTGTTTCATGTTTAGGCCTAAAGTAATTCAGATTTGTTCTAATGGTTAGCGCTCGTTTTTAAGCTAATGAGGCTTGATGGTTCATGTGCATCTTTATTAACTTTGTTCTAGTTGCCTGTAAGTCACTTCTTTATTCTGAGATGGGATGAAAAATAAAACACTGTTCTTCTCAAAGTCTCATAGTGTGATTGAAATGATTTCTTTATGCAGCACGGATCGATTATACATACATACATATATATATATATATATATAAAATGTGTTTTATATGTGTATGTATAACATATATGTATGTATATATATGTATATATATATATATATATGTGTGTATATGTGTGTGTATATATGTTTTTATATTTTTATATATATATATATATATATATATATATGTATGTATGTATGTGTGTGTGTGTGTGTGTATATATAGTTTAGGTTGAAGTACTAAAACAATTAAAATTAAAAACTAGTTTAAAAAATGAGAACAAAGCAATTACTACAATAATTATTAAAAAATACAATAAAATCTAAAATCACAATATAACAAAAAAAGTATATTTTTTAAAAACTTGTTTTATATTAAGCTGAAGTACTAAAATAACTAAAACTAAATTAACTAAAAAAATAATAAAAACTGTATTTACATATTTAAAAAAAGACAAAAACACAACAAAATGACTAAATTTTACAAAATTACTAAAACTTTAAAATAAAAACGGAATATATATATATATATATATATATATATATATATGTGTGTGTGTGTGTGTGTATATGTATATATAAATGTATATGTAAGTATGTTTTTTTTTCAAAGAACTAATTCAAAACAAAAATGAGTATTTAGTCATTTCTGATTAGTTTAAGTTGACGTACTAAAATAATTACAACTAAAAATGTAAAAACTATAGTTAAAAAATAAGAACAAAGCAATTATTAAAATTAAAATGAAAACAAAATATACTGAAAATATTTTAAATATAATAAAATCAGAATATAACAAAAAAAAAAAAATTTTTTGAACATTTTCAAAAACTTTTTATTTTAAGCTGAAGTACTAAAATAACAAATTAAATTAATTAAAAAAATAATTAAAACTGCTTGTGTTTATAAAAGACAAAAACAGACAACAAAATTACTAAAACTAAAAAACTATTCTCAAAGATAACTAATAAAATAAAATTAAAACAAAAATGACTTTTAGGTAGTCATTTTTGATTAGTTTAAATTGAAGTACTAAAATAATTAAAACTAAAAATTAAAAACTATAGTTAAAATAAAAATGACAAAGCAATTATTAAAATGAAAATGAAACAGAAAATAAATCGAACAATATTTTAAATATAATAAAATCAGAAAAAAAAATCACATTTTTTGAACATTTTCAAAACCTTTTTATTTTAAGCTGAAATACGAAAATGACTAAAACTAAGTTAACTAAAAAAAAATAAAAACTGTATTTACCTATTTTAAAAAAGACAAAAACGTCATAACGACTAAAACTTTAAAAAAATTCTCAAAGATAACTAATTCATAAAACAAAATTGACTATTCAGCTGGTCATTTTGATTAGTTTATGTTGAAGTACTAAAATAATTAAAACTAACAAATTAATTGGTTAAAAAATAAAAATGAGAAGCAGATATTAAAATGAAAACAAAATATATAGAAAATATTTTAAATATAATAAAATCAGAATATAACAAAAAAAATTACAAACGAAATACTGAAGTACGAAAATAACTAAAATTAAATTAACTAAAAAATTATAAAAACTGAATTTACATATTTTTTTAAAAAGACAAAAAACTCAAAACTTTAAAATTAAAACAGAAAATATATATGTTGTATATATAATATATATTGAAATCTAATGTAGAATAAAGAATGAAATTTCAATCGGAGAATAGTAAAGAAAAAACATTTAAAATTTAATTTAAAATATTAAAACTATAATTGATATAATAGATCACAACATCAATTGAGAATTGGGTTATTAAATTACAACTAAATATATAACAAAAGCATTCATTATTTGTAATTAAAGAATAGAATTTATTTATAAATATTTATTTTATATATTTATTGATAACTTATTTTATTTCAGCTAGCTGCCAGGGTAACATTTCTAATTTTTGTTTAGTTTAAACTAAATAAACTGAAACAAAAATGAATAAAACATAAAAAAAAAGTAATAAATAATACAAAATGGGCTAAAAAATACAACAAAATAACTAAACATTTACCAGAAAATATATAGAAAAATTGTCAAATCAAAATCTAAAATCAGAGAATATGAGAAAATATTTACAATTTAATTCAAAGAATTACTAAACACTGTAATAGTACACCAGTCATACTAAAATAACACTGCATCATCAGAAACATGTTATCATCACTACTGTAAATGTCTTAATAATGCGTGTCATTGTGTATTATCCGGGTCACCTGAGAGCGATCCTTCGGTCTCCAGATCCCAAACCATCACTCCACCACAACCACACGTCCCGCGCTCGCCTTTCATATGATGCCCGACTATTTTCAGTCACTGGGAAATGGATATTAGCAAACGCTCACCGCTTTCCGGTAATGATTGAGTTTGCCAGTAGGTTGCAGTGCATGTTTATGATGATCAGATTATAAAAAGGTAACCGCATTAGTCCTTCACTAACTAAAAAAACACTTTGACACGCTGTACCTGCTCCATGATTATGTGTGTGTGATTATGTACATAAAAGGACCATAACTTTAAAGCAGAAATCCACTATACGTGAGTAAAATGAGCTTTGTGCACATCAAAAATACATGATAGTACGACTTTACAGGATTGGTTTAGTGGTTTGGCTGTTTTGGGATCTCAGTCAGCATCACATGAACTTTAAATTCACACAGGAGAGCTGAAAGAATCTGCTGAGCGAAAATAAAGCGACTCCAGGGATTCATGCTGTGAATCAGAGCTTTTTATTCCTGCACTGAAGCCGAAGCTCTCAAAACAGCAAACTAGTTTTAATGCCCTGAACAGAATTTGTTCTGTAAATGAATCCTAGAATAGCATTAAATGAATTCGAATGGTCAGATCTGTAGAGCAGCTCAAAAACCAAAGGCTTATCTATAGAGTTCAGTAACTTCATGTTGGGTATGTGTATTTTTATATATTTAATAATTTGGTGACTGAATTGTTTATATATATATATGTTTTGTTTTATAACTGTACTAGCTTAATGGTTTGATGTTTTGTAACTGTTTAATAATAAAAGAAATCAGGAGTCGGAGCGCGGATCATTCAATTCGCGAAATGATTCGCTAACCCGCTCCGAAGATCCGACTAAATCAAATGATTCGCGACACACATTTCGAAGCCTCCATCTGAATAATGATTCGCGAACCATCATTTTCAGATCAGCAGGACTCGGAGCGCGGATCATTCAACCCGCGAAATGATTCGCTAACTCGCTCCAAACTCCGATCTAACTCAAATAATTCGCGATCCGAGCTTCGAAGCCCGATCTGAATGATTTGCGAACCATCATTTTCAGATCCATACCCATGTTGGGTATGTGTATTTTTATATATTTGACAATTTGGTGATTGAATTTATATATATATATATATATATATATATATATATATATATATATATATATATTTGTTTGTTTTATAAATGTACTGTCTTAATGGTTTGGTGTTTTGAACTGTTCAATAAAAAAGTTTTTAGAAAAAACAACAACAAAAAACATTCACTATGATCGCTCCTAAGTCCCGATCTGAAACAAAAGATTCGCGAACTCGCACTCAAGTCCTGGTCTGAATCAACTGATTCGCAAGCTAAAATTAAAATTGAATTAAATCAATCAATTCGCGAAAAGATTGGCGAATCCGCTCTGAAGTCTAAATCAAATTCACGATTCGCGATTCGAAGTTCAGATCTGAATAATGATTCGCGAGATGATTCGCGAACTAAATAATGATTCGCGAACCATTTTTAGATCAGGATTCGGAGCGAGGATCATTCAATTCACGAAATGATTCGCAAACTCGCTCCAAACTTCCGATCTAACTCGAATGATTCGCGCTCCGCGCTCCGAAGCCCTGATCTGAATAATGATTCGCGAACCATCTTTTTCAAATCAGGACTCGGAGCTCAGATCATTCAATTCGCGAAATGATTCGCGAACCCGCTCCAAAGATCCGACTAAATCAAATGATTCGCGACACGCATTCCGAAGCCTGCATCTGAATAATGATTCGCGAACCATCATTTTCAGATCAGGACTCGGAGCGCGGATCATTCAATCCGCGAAATGATTCATGAACCCGGTCCGAAGCCCTAACCTGAATAATCATTCGAGAACCATTATTTATTTATTTTTTTTTAGATCAGGACCAGAGCGAGGATCATTCAACCCGCGAAATGATTCATGAACCCGGTCCGAGGCTCCGATCTGAGTAATGATTCGCGAACCATCATTTTTTTTAGATCAGGACTCAGAGCGAGGATCATTTAATTCGCACAATGATTCGCAAACCCGCTCCAAAGTTCCGATCTAACTCAAATGATTCGTGATCCGCGTTCCGAAGCTCCAAACTGAATAATGACTCGCGAACCATCATTTTCAAATCAGGAGTCGGAGCGCGGATCATTCAATTCGCGAAATGATTCGCGAACCCGCTCCAAAGTTCCAATCTAACTCAAATGATTCGTGATTCGTGATCTGCGTTCCGAAGCTTCAAACTGAATAATGACTCGCGAACCATCAGTTTCAGATCAGGACTCGGAGCGCGGATCATTCAATCGCGAACCCGCTCCAAACTAAACCAAATGGTTCGCGATCCGACAGTGAATCATTTTGCGACGCTATGGTTTAAATGATTCGGAGTTTCAAAAAGCTCCGTTTCACCCATATGTCCTTTATGACACGCAATATCAAAATTCGAAAATGTCTCTTTTGATCTGTTTTTTTTTTTTGCTGGGGAATCGCTTAAAATAATTGATCTGTCACAAGTTTGAATCAATCAGAGCCGTTCCGGCGTAAATGACTCACTCATTTGAATCACTTCCCTCCACTTTTACCGTCTTCCGCCATGTTTACAGGAGACTGTCAGTACTACTAGGCCTACTGGATTAGCTCGCTAGTTTTAACACATTAACCTAAATAAGCGAAAAAAGTTGGGAACTGGTTACTGGTAACTATTGTAAACACTCCATGACGAGCTGCAGCTCAAAATACAGATGGAAACATGGTGCATTATGGTCGAGTTTGAGCACTGTGTTCAATAGGAAATCATCCAGAAACTTCATACCATTTAAATCAATGTTACATTTATCATTTGAGAAATGATTGTTGTATCTGATTGTATTAATCTATAGAGTGATAGTCAATGTAAAAAGAGCAAATGGGAGAAGCAGATGAACACAAAACAGCAGAACAACATAAAGTTGAACTGTGCACGTATGTTTTAAACACTTCGGCTACCTCAGATATATTTAATTGTTTGATCAAAATGATTGCTAGGGACAATTTGGTCGCTGGATAGTAGGGACTAATAAATTCTACGCCTTTGGTTTATTTTATTTACTTCATGATAGTTTGAGACATGTGAGTTTGTGCTGAAGGTGTGTTTTGGATGGTGAGGCTTGTATTGAGGTGTATTACTCTGAGGCGTCAGTGGTTGGAGCTTGTGCGCCTCAAAACACACACACACACACACACACACTCGCACTCTCACTCACTCTGAAGGAAAGAAAACCAGCTTTCCTCCTTGAGTTGGGCAGAAGGAGTCCGTATAATCTCCCAGTACAAACTGCATCGAGTAATTGATCGCTAGATGTTTCCCCGTCCATCGGACTTTTGTGAGTTTCTCATGACGCTTTGTGACGGACTTTAGAGGCTCGTGAATGAAGGTGAGTGTTTGAACGCCAATCTGTCACGCTCACGAAGACTTTTAGGGTTTAATTCGCCGTGTTTATCGATAAAATCACTGTCGGGTCTGGGATCCGCGAGCAGATTGCAGATGTCGGGTCGCTCGCTTGCGTTTGTTTGCAAAAGTTTCAGCGTTTTCTCGTAAGTCTCTGCAACTGTAACTCTGAATGTCTCACTGAATCATTCTCACAAGGAGTTGTCAGCATTTAGTTTTAGCGGTACTAGTTTAAAGAAAATGAAATACGTCTGTTGTGATGGAAGGGGAAACATCCGAGTACGAGATTCAACTGTATTTGAATATTAAGAGATTTGATAAGAGACTTAATATTCAAGTCTGTAAAAGTCTTTTGGTTACCTGAAAAATTTAGATTTTCAAGCGTACTGATGCATTATGTTTAGTAATGAAACCAAGCAAATCAAGCTCTAGTTGTTTAGATTATTAGTGAAAGTTTCTTGACATGTTGATGGATTGCGGTTTGATCAGGGATCATTCCTGAAGGCGTTTTACCGGTTCTGTATTAAATGATATTGCATAACTCCTAGGGATATGATTTATTGTTCTCTATCAAGTCTTACGAAATATTCTGTTTGACTGTTCTTGTAGATGTTGAGAGATCTGAACATCATAAATCCATAAGGAACTTCATTCATCTGCAGACTGAGGTAAGACAATCGGTTTTTATCAATCGGTTTGCGACTAAACCGAAATGCATTTTTCGTTGGCTGATGTTTTCATTTAACGGCTAAATATTTGTGATTGTTGTGATACAGTTGAAGGGTCCGTTCACAATGAAAAAGTGTTGGTTTACAGTGTTTTCAAAGCTGAAATGTTTCATTTCTGCTCTGTTTGTGTAACCAAACTTAACTGGAAACATAATGATTGTTGTCAAACAGTTTCCCCAAAAATCCTCGCCTACCATTGGTCAGTCACGCAGATAGCCCCGCCCTGAACTCACGCAATTGGTTGAGTCCGAAGTTGGGCCGCTTTACAAGCAAGTCGTTTTGAACGTGTTTTGAAAGCATTAGAAGTTTTATGTATATATGAATATGAATATAACAAATGAAGTTATACAATAAATCAAAAAGTTATCATTTTAAATGAATATACAATAATTGTTTTTAAACAGTTTCCCCAAACACCTCGCCTGCCATTGGTCAGTCACGCAGGTAGCCCCGCCCCCGAACTCACGCAATTGGTTGAGTCAGAGGTTGAGCTGCTTTACAAGCAAGTTCATGTTTCGAAGGTGTTTTGAAAGCGTTAAAAGTTTGTGATGTGTGTGTGTGTGTGT
>JAHKKF010512512.1:52446-76104 GCA_019740295.1 Labeo calbasu | reverse complement strand
GGATCGCATTTAAACTGCATTTTGCAAGTTCAAACTCAGGGGCACCATAGAAGTCCATTGTATGGGGAGGAATCCTGAAATGTTTTCCTCAAAAAACAAATTTTTTTTTTTTTTTTTTTTTTTACGCCTGAAGAAAGAAAGACATGAACATCTTGGATGACAAGGGGGTGAGTACATTACCTGTCAATTTTTGTTCTGGAAGTGAATTTGTTCTGGATTATTTTACTTCCAGAATGACAATGTCCTGATAATTTACTCACCCCTATGTCATCCAAGATGTTCATGTCTTTCTTTCTTCAGTCGAAAAGAAATGAAGATTTTTGAGGAAAACATTCCAGGATTTTTCCAAATAGTGGACTTCTATGGGGATGAATGGATTGAAGGTCCAAATTGCAGTTTCAATACAGTTACAAAGGGCTCTACATGTTTCCAGCCGAGGAATAGTGAATTTATCTAGTGAAACGATCTGCCATTTTCTAAAACAAATACATAGTTATATACGTTTTAACCACAAATGCTCATCTTGCACTAGCTCTGTGATGCACATCTGTGACTGCATGCATTATGTAATAAAGTAACACATGGTTAGTTCTTTGTCTGTGTGCTTTGGTTTAAAAAGGTAGGGTAGGGTGAAAAATTCCATTTCATTTTCTCTTTCAAATTCTAAATCAAAACCTTTTTTTGCACATTTGTTTTTTCGTCATGTGACCTTTCCAACGTGATTACGTAATATGTGAAGTCAAGCTAGTGCAAGATGCATTTGTGGTTAAAAAGTATATCATTTTTTATTTTTTTTTAAATTGACCAATCGTTTCGCTAGATAAGACCCTTATTCCTCGGCTGGGATCGTGTAGAGCCCTTTGAAGTTGCATTGAAACTGCAATTTCAACCCAGCTTGAAACTTGCAACTTCAACCCATTGGCTCCCTTTGAAGTTCACTATATGGAGAGAAATCCTGGATTGTTTTCCTCAAAAACCTTAATTTCTTTTCGACTTAAGAAAGAAAGACATGAACATCTTGGATGACATGAGGGTGAGTAAATCATCCAGACATTTTTATTCTGGAAGTGAGCTAACTTTTAAGATTCTTGTTTATCTTCGAACACAAAGGAAGATTTTTTTTAATGAAACCTTAGAGATTGCTGTCCCTGCATTGAAAGAGGGAAAAGAGGGACGGAAAGATTTCGTTAAAAATATCTTAATTTGTTTTTCAAAGATGAGCAAAAACAATGACACTATGGCAGAATGTTCTTTTTGGGTGATCTTACCATTTAAGTGAAATTTATTTTCCTCACGTTCTGTCCCTCTCTCTTCAGCTGTTTTTAGATGTTGGGAATAAAAATTCCAACAGCTTCTGGGAAGCAAATCTTTCCCCAGAGGATGAGCTTTGCAAGCAGCCATCGCCGGAGCAGCGCGGATCCTTTATTCGCAGGAAGTACAAAAAGAGGAAGTACAAGAAAGTTCTAGAAGGTCTAAACACTCAAGAGGAACTCAACAAGGTGTGTGTGAGAGACTCTGTGTGCTAAATCTGGCCTTTGGTTTAGTGTTTTTTTTTTTCTACCTCATTAAAAGGCCCATTAGGGCTGGAGATGTTAGTGGCTGTATGTGTGTGCGTATGTGTGTGTGCGCGCGCGCGCATCTGTTGTTGCTCCGGCTCACCTGGTAGCCCAGGTGTAAATTAGGGTTACCATGGTAACTAGCTCTCACCAATTTTCAGAGCAGGTTGCCAGGGTTATGTTAAAACCATGTTGATTTTCTGCTTTGAATCTTTTTGCATAGCACTAAATTATGCAACTACACTCAAAATGCTGTAAAGTTACTGTCGGAAAACACTTTTTTTCTTTAACAAAGTGTGTTAACGAAATTGAACAGATGATAATGAATGTGTTATGAGTTAACAGGATTTCTTGAGCGTAATTCATAATTATGCTGTGTGTGTGTGTGTGTGTTTTGATTGTTCCTACCGAGTTTGTCTGCATTATTCTTTCCTAAGCCAAAAGATGCTGTTTTTTCCTCATCGTCAGCACTAACACAGATCAAGCCTGCTTTTGTTTTCTGGAGAGGGGGGCAAAAGAGAGGGAATGTGAAGGGGAGAGAGGATTGGAACTGTGGATTAGGTGTGTGTGAGATGAGAGCAGCGCTGGAGAGTTTTTTCTGAAAAAGTTACATGATTGTGTGTGTGTCAGAGAGAGAGACAAAGAGAGTGAGAGGAAAATAAAGAACATAGTGCAGGTACATACAGAGGTGAGATTAGATTATAAATGGAAGGGTACGTCTGGGACAGACACAAACAAAATGTTCCAGAAAAATCCTCCCTGTTCTTAAAGTTTTTGTTTAAGCCCTGATGTGATATGTGTCTTTAAGTTTTCATTTTAGTTCTTGTCTGATACTTCCGTTCAGACTGAAGTTTCAAGCTGTAGTCAGCCTGGCATGCAGTGGTTTCGAGTTTATGAGATATAACTACAATTCAGAAAAAGTTCTTTGTCAAAGTAAAAACCTAAAATTGCCTACATTGTTGGGACCAGCCAAAGTTTTACTGCTTAATAAGCATGCAAATTAATGTGAAAATGAATATGTTAAAATGCAGAAAGGTTTGCGTGAAGGTCAGATTTAGCAGATAGGAATTATAATGTGATAGAAGTCCACACCTTGACAATCTTAATGGTATTTCATAACAAGAAGAAAGCATCTTGAAGGCTTCACACACACACATATGATCAAAAGTGACAGTAAAAACATTTAGAATGTTGCAGGAAAAAAATCTAATAAAGGCTGTTATTCTGAACTTTCTATTCATCAAGGACTGCTGTAAAAATGTATGTTGGTTTCCACAAAAATATTAAGCAGAACAAATATGTTTCAATAGTAATATTTCTTAAGCACCATGCCAGGATATTAGAATCATTTCTGAAGGACAGTGTGATGCTGAATAACAGCTGCTGAATTTACCATCAGTGGCACAATTTATCATTATGTTGTATTTGTTTGATTTCACAGAGTATGCATGTATGCATATAAATTGGTATATTGTATATATATATATATATATGTGTGTGTGTATGTGTGTCTTTATCTGGATTATAGTCAACAACTCCAATTAAACGTAGTGACCTCCAGAAAGTCTCTTTAGCAAATGTGGCCTAGAGAACATGTACACTCACACACTAAGGGACGCTCTTGGGGTTTATGTCATTGGAAGAACATTTTAAGGTCACCCAGACAGCGAATGAAAGGGAACTGGTGTTACTTTTTAATCTTGTACAGCAAATATACAGCAAATAAAAGTTATGAATAGAAAATGCTAAATTATTTTTATTATTTGTCTAAATTATCTTTAGTGTTGTTATTATTGTCATCAAGTTAAATCAGGTAATGTATTTAAATAATTAAAAAAGAGGCAAACCAAAATACTGAAATAATCTGAAATTCATGGTATTTATTTAGAAAGCATTTTTGGTGAGCATAAGTCTCTTATCTGATGAAAAATGCAGTAATACAATACTATTGTGACCTGTTATTACAAAAAAAAGTTTTCGGTAACAATTTTACAATAAGGTTAACTACATTAGTTTACATAACTAGTTTACTGCTCCATTTATTAATATTAGTTAATGTTATTTTTAGCATTTACTAATTACTAAGTCAGCATTATTAAAATAACAAGTTTTGTTTGTTAGCATTAGTTAATGTACTGTGAACTAACATGAACAAACAACAAACAACTGTATTTTCATTAACTAACATTAACAAAGATTAATAAATGTGTAATAAATGTACTGTTAATTGTTTGTTCATGTTATATAATACATTAACTAATTTTAACAAATGACACCTGATTGTAAAGTCTTACCAAGTTTTCTATTTTAATGTATTTAAATTTTATTTATTCCTGTGATGGCAAAGCTGAATTTTCAGCATCATTACTCCAGTCTTCAGTGTCACATGATTTTTCAGAAATCACTCCTATATGCTGATTTGGTGCTCAAGAGACACTTCTTATCATCAGTGTTTTCTGGATTATTCAATTAATCATTCAATAGAACAGCGTTTATTTGAAATAGATTTTTTGGAACAGTTTAAAAGATCAGTTTAATGCATCCTTGCTTAATAAAAGTAATTTCTTTAAAAAATTGTCTGAGATGTTTTGATCCTTCTGTACTTGGTAGTGGCAAGTATCAGCAATGGAGTATGTATAGGTCTATGTGTATGTGTGTGGTTTACTGTCTCAGTGTCCTTGTTCTCCAGCGGATCTAGCTTGTTTGAGGGGGATCGATAGCTTGGCTGGATCGGGCTGTTTTAGATGAAAGCAGTGTTCGACTGAATTACTCCTGCCAACACTCTCTCTCTCTCTCGCTCTCTCAGAGACACACACTATTGTATTTATTGACTCTTTCCCCCTCCATCTCTTTTTAATTGGACTGACTGCATTCTTTCTGTGGATGCCCAGCTTCCTGTCAATGTCAATGTTATTTCGTACCAACATTCCAAGTAAAGCTGCATGCAACAAATGTTTGTTTTTCAGAGCTGCAAAAGGAGTGGTACTCTGACAATGTTGTTAGTTAATTCATCATGTGCTGTCAGTTTCACTGTAGTCTTTGCGTGCCTGAAAGTGCTGCTGTGCTCTTCCCATCAATGATGCTCAGTCGTGTTCATACAATGTGTTTTGCTCCCCTTGCCTGTGTTTGTGTTTGTGTCTGAAGGCCCTGTGTGCTGCAGTGGTTCTCCCTGACATCCTGCAAACCATGGCCCTAGTTTTCAGTGGGGCAGATGTGATGTGTGCAACAGGTGAACCTCAGTACTCCACTCCATATCTACTGGCTCAGAAAGCAGGCCAGAGGCTGCAGATGGAGTTTCTCTACCACAACAAGCTCTCAGGTGTGTGTGTGCTTAAAAAGATAGCTCATCCAAAAATGAAAATTCTGTCAATAGTTACTCACCCTTATGTCGTTCCAAACCCGTAAGACCTTCATTCGTCTTTGGAAAACAAATTAAGATATTTTCGATGAAATCCGAGAGCTTTCTGACCCTGCATAGACGACAATGGAAGCTACAACAATAATTTTTGTGCACAGTGGAAACAAAAATAACAGCTTTTGTTGTGGTACTCTCATGAAATGTCTGACACGGAAGAGAAGAAACTGTTGAATAAAGCATTTGCACTCTAAAAACTGCTGGGTTAAAAACAACCTAGCGCTGTGTAAAATATGGACATACCCAGCGATTGGGTTGTTTTGACCCAGTTAAATGTTTAACTCAACCTTCTGGGTAGTAACCCAACCGCTGGGTCAAGACAACCCAATCGCTGGGTTTGTCCATAATTTACCCAGCGCTGGGTTGTATTTAACCCAGCAGTTTTTAAGAGTGTATTTTTGTTTTCATTGCACACAAATTTATTCTCATAGCTTGAGAAAATTACATTTGAATCACTGATGTCACATGGACTATTTTATCGATGTCCTTACTACCTTTCTAGGCCTTGAACATGTCAGTTGTGTTGCTGTCTATGCAGGGTCAGAAAGCTCTCAGGATTTCATCAAAAGTATCTTAATTTGTGAAGAAAAAAATTCATTTATTCAAAATAACAAATTGAGATCAGTTACTCGTTCACAGCGTTGGTCACAGTGAATGGTATGTAGTACGCAATGGAGTCAATAGGGAAAGATTCAAACAGTGTAAATATGCTTTCAGTTGGGGCAAATGAGGTTTGGATTTGCATTGTGTCACGCGAACAGTGGCAGCGCACGATCTGCTCCGGACTTTGGCTCCAGTCCAGAGACGCGATCGCACGGAGTGGATCATATACGGGAATCTGCATATATTAAACATTTTTAAAACTACACAGCCTCAACATGATTATGATCACTATTTTGTTTTAGTAAGAGTTTCATATTAAATCTAGGGGGTAATTATTTAGACTGTGGCTGTCAATTTCGGCTTTACCAAGCTTAAAGGAGAACTCCACTTCCAGAACAACAATTTACAAATAATTTACTCATCCCCTTGTCATCCAAGATGTTCATGTCTTTCTGTCTTCAGTCGTGAAGAAATTATGATTTTTGAGGAAAACATTTCAGGATTTTTCTCCATATATTGGACTTCATTGATGCCCTGATTTTAAACTTCCAAAATGTAGTTTAAATGCAGCTTCTAAGGGCTCTAAATGATCCCAGCCGAGGAAGAAGGGTCTTATCTAGTGAAACGATCAGTCATTTTTTCGAAAAATAAGAATTTGTATACATTTTAAGCACAAAACCTTGTGTAGCACAGCCTCTGGGATGCACGTCCACGATGCTACGAATTAGTGATGGGTCGATCTTGAATGATTCATTCATTTTAATGTGACTCAGGAAGAACGAGACATCTCGGGGAGTGATTCGTTCAGTCGTGCATGTACAACATCCTATTAGGTTTTGTACTGGAATTAGTTCACCTGTTTCGAGTCTTCTGGTTTTTTGAGTCGTTCGTCCATCTTATGGGGCTGCCATGTGATGAACGAACGACTCTAACCCGAAGACTCGAGAGGTTAACTAATCAATTCTTTTTCCGGCTCACACTGCATTAGTTAAGCTTATGGGGCTGTCACGTGATTAGCGAATGACTCAAACCCGAAAACTTAAATTAATCTTTTCCGTTCCTTATAGCATTATAGTTTTGTCTTGTTTGTAGTGTTATCAGCGTTTGTGTAAGCAGTAGATGTGTTAGGGAAGTAACATGTAACATTTTAATTATATTTTGCTAAAATGAATGAAATGACTCGAAAAAAGATTCGTTCATTTTGCTGAACGAGACTCAAAGGTCTGAGTCGGTAAAATGATCCAAGAATCGTCAGCCATCGTTGTACCTTTTTGTTTGTAAACAGCGTTTGACTTACTTGCACTTTCTCTTCGCGCGTTTGCTTTGTAAACACTGGGTCTATAGTTCCGCGTGACCTTTCGACATGATTCAATAGTACGTAGTGTCGTAAATGCGCTTCCCAGAGCCTGTGCTACACGAGCTTTTGTGCTTTGTGGGCATTGAAATACATCTGTCTCAGTTTCGCTTTAGCCTAAATGAATTTGTTTTGGCTTGTCGTTTATATTGCCTAGCTTTCTATATTTTTTCATTCTTGGTCATTTAATTTTAACTGTCTAGCAAACGTTTTAAATGGGGTCATCAGATGTAAACTTCACTTTTACATTTTGTTTGAGTATTAATATGTGTTGGCAGTATATGTACAAATCTGCCGTATAATGATAAAAATACCTCAGACCCGCCTAAATCAGCTGTAGCAGTCCGACCTCCATTGTTTCGATTCTGGAGCAGGGATGTAAGATAGACAAGATTACTCCCGACATCTAAGTCGCTGAAGATGCAGTGGATTACATTTGTTTGTGAAGGGAATGCACCTCCCAATCTACAAAAATGCGTTTTTTTAATGAATCTCTGCAATCACCTTTCCTAATAATGTGCTGGTTAGCAAGTTTCGCGTCTAAACATGCTAAATACGGCTAAAGTAAACAATCTCTCAGAGCAGCAGAGAAAAGAGAGGGGCGGGGCGAGCAGAGCTCATTTGCATTTAAAGGAATAATCCCTTAGAATGGGATGATTTTTGCAGAGCTGATTTTGACAAGGTAAAAAGGGTGTTGTTTTACACAACCATTGAGAATTTTTAACCAAAGTATATTGTAGACTTTTCATTAAGACCTTAAAGAATCATATCAACTTGTGGAAAATGGGCATCCGAAGACCCCTTTAAAATATTTTAAAAAATTACTGAAAAAAAAATTAGAAGCTAACTTTACTCCTCTAATTTCCGAATTGCAATCTAATATACAATTTTGGAGAGCACTCCCGATTTCCCTGTTTGGTAGAATAAATGCAATTAAAATGATATTCTTACCACAGATGCTGTATCTATTCCAGAATATTCCAGTCTTTCTGCCTAAATCCTGTTTTAAGCAATTAGATTCAATCATTCTTCCATTCTTGTGGGGATATAAAAATCATAGAGTTAAAAAGGCACATCTCTGTAAACCTAAACAAGAGGGAGGTCTGGCACTTCCAGACTTTCGTCTTTATTACTGGGCTTGTTATATAAGTCTAATTTCAGTGTGGTTGCATGATGCTCCACCATTTTGGCTCCAAATAGTCCGTGATCAGTGTTACCCATACAATCTGGGAGCGGTGATACTCTCCCCTGTAACTCTGGATCATTCTACCTTCAATAATAGTATCATAATTCGAAATATACTTCGTATCTGGAAACAGATAAAAGAACACTTCAAAATAAAGTCTAAACTTCTAAATCCTGTCACTAAGAATCCATCATTTATCCCATCAAGATTGGATGGGACCTTTGACCAATGGGGAGAAATGGGTGTACGTACTATAACGGATCTTTTCATTGATAGGGCTCTGGCATCTTTTAGTCAGCTGCAACAAAAATTTAAATTCCCGAGTCATTTTCTACAGATTAGGAATTATATACGTGCTCATACACCTTCATTGAATAATACATCACCCTCAAATAAGTGTCTTGATCGGTGTAAAGGAAGTAAAAAGGCACAACCGATAATTTATGACCTGCTACAATCCTTTACTTCGCCCTCTACAAGTTTTCTCAAAAAAGAATGGGAACAAGAACTAGGAGTGGAAATTTCTGAGGAAATGTGGCAGATGAGTTTAAAGGACATTAACAAACATTCTATCAGTTCTAGACACTGCCTTATTCAGTTTACAGTCATTCACAGATTACATTATTTAAAAAAGAAATTACATGGAATTTTCAAAAATGTCTCACCTCTTTGTGACAAATGTAATTCAGTAGTTGCTGATTTGTCCCATAGTTTTATTTTTTGCTCCAAGATACAAAATTATTGGAATGGAATTTTTGATTTCCTTTCACAGATTTTTAGGGTGCAATTGCAGCCGGATCCGGCACTTTTTATTTTGGGATTTTCAGAAAGTATGCATTCATTATCAGGAGCACAACACAAACTGCTTGCATATAGTTTAACTACAGCCAAGAAGCTAATACTTTTGTTCTGGAAGAAAAAGGAGGCTCCTACATGTAAGCTATGGCTTGGAGAGATGATTTCTACTTTACATTTGGAACGAATTAGGTACTGTCTAAAGGGCAAATTTGAGCAGTTTGTCAAAATCTGGCACCCTTTTCTCTGCTATCTTGATGGAAAACCTGCGGACTAATGCATAATTTGTTAATGTCATGTTTGAACATTTTTTCGTCATACATTTGCAAACTAATGTAAACAGGTCTTGTAAGGGATGGTTTGTGAGGTGGGGTTTTGTTTATTTTGTTTTCTTTCATTTTCCTTTTTTTTCTTTTCTAATTTTGATTGTATTCTTTGTACATGTATAGAAACAAAGTATGTAAGATTGTAAATCCATCTTCAAAATCTTTATCTATTGATAAAATTTATTTGACAGAAAAGAAAAAGAAATTAGATGACCATTTAAATGGTTTAAATGATTGCATTAATCGGTCAAAATTCTTTCTGCCGGTTAACGGTTAACCGGTTAAAATGAGCATCCCTAGTGATATATTTATGTGATGGAAAAGTTGAATTTTCAGCAGCCATTACTCCAGTCTTCACTGTCAAATGAACCTTCAGTAATAATATTTTTAGCAATGTTGAAAACAGTTGTGCTGCTTAATATTTGTATGGAAGCTGTGATCCTTTTTTCAGGATGATGAGTTTGTTCAATGCAAAGTTCAAAAAAACAGCATTTATTTAAATTTGATTTTTTTGTACATTATAAATGTCTTTGTCACTTCAATTTTTCATGCACCTTTGTTGAATAAAAGTATTAATTTAATTACTTTAATATGAAAAAAAGTCTTGCTGACCACAAACTGTCTGACAGTCAAATTTTCCTCACCGTTGGCATTTTTCACTGGCTAATGGAGGACTTTAACACACACACAAATCTTTACCTTAAGACCACATTGCCCTGAAAGTGACTATAATTAGCTGTAGATTCTGTGTGTATGTCATTACATTGCTCATCTGGGGCCTTTACAGGAAGTGTGCCAACGATCCTAATTAAGCTATTCTCCAATCAGCACAGCCACAAATGTTTTACAGTGTTCTGCCAATGTTTTGTTAAGCTAACTAACATCGTAACAACAGCAGGACAACATTTGTGTAACCTCTAAATCTGTGTGGAGCTATGGCCTCATTAACTTAATGGCTTGTAAATGTGATTCCCAGTCAGATAATTCAGTCGTCATCTTACACACATACACACACGTTCAACTTGCAACAAGTTCCATTGTTTCTCTCGGATTACTGCAGTCTAATGGAAAAATACACATACGCATACATTTGAATACATTACATACGCAGGTTCTCAATTTGCATGAGACACGTGTGCAGAGATCGCCAAATTGGACTTCCCTCCGTCCTATCTCATTATCACGTTTAATCCTTCTCGTTCGTACAGAGAAGTATCAGTAGCTGGAGGGAAGAGATGGATGGATGGAAAGATCCCTCAATTAAATGGCTTTTCAATTAAAGTTATTTGAACTTTTTCCATGTTGGCGACTGGAAATGTGTGATAAAATCTCGTCGGTACTGACGGCCTTCCCGGAGAAAATTGAACCTGAGCATAGCGGCTAATTGAATCAGAATGTGATAAGGATGTAGGCAGAAAAAAAAGAGTTAAAAGTGAAGGAGGCAAATAGATGAAGGGGTAGAATGAAACGAGGGGAGCCGAGTCAAATCTTCTAACCTTGAGCTTCTGTGTTTGGATGGAAGTTTTTACAAGCTTTCTAAACAAATAACCTTGGAAAATGAGAAATAAACATATTAAAATGGATGAAATTTCGCCGTTTGACACCTTGCATGAAGACTGACTGGTTATCAAGGAGCTTCTGAGGTAAATAGTTTTTAAAAACTTTGAATTTCACTTGAAAGCAGCAGGAATGGCGAGCTGCGTTTGCATATAATGCGACTGATCTCCATATAAACAGCATTTCTCTTCTTCGCCACATTATAGGATTATTCCTAATCAGCTGTTCTCCTTTTTCTTTTTAATCTCTCTCTGTTTTTTTCTCTCTCTCTATAGATTTTCCTAAGCTGGAAGCAGTATTTGACAGCAGTTTTTCGACTGATGTTCCTTCTTTTATGGATGGATTTCTCCATTGCTCTGTGAACGCCGGCAAGGCCACTCTGGACCGGAAAGGAAGACCCGGTGAGTCCGTCTGTCCTTGCATTCATCCATCCAACACCCACCTCCTCATTTATCCATTCATCCAAATAATTACCTATGAATATTCATCTGCACTTCCTGTTTATCCTCACTCATGGCTGGAAATGGTTGCACCGTGTTTGTGCAATGTTATTATGCCCCCCTTCATTCGAGTACCCCATTCTTCTTACACTAAATCCCCCCAAAGATGTTATTCTTTCAAGTATGTTTCCCCGCCGTCTCTCTGGCGCCCATTGTGCTCGCGCTGTTCTCTTCCAAGCATCTGGAGAGGGCCGTTGGTGGTTAGACAGAAGTTCTCTCTAGAGACGGGGCCAGGAAAGGGCCCTACATTAAGCTGGACTCTTGGTGGAGTAACACAAGCATCTGGAGCACATGTTCCACTGTAGGAGCTCGTTTTTTTTTCCTCTCTTCTTTTTTCAGCTCGTCTCTATCTTGTATCCCTAGGGACATCTGTCTCAAGCTGTGGTAGCCGCTTTGGTCCTCTGCCTGTTTTCCCCGATACCACTGTGTGTGTGCGTGTTTATGAGCACTGGAAATAAGCAAGCTGTGTTTTAGAATTAGACTCTGATAGTTGAAAATGGTTTAATGCAGTTCTAAGTATCTTAAAAGTAAATGTGATGACTGTTTGAAAGTTTAAAGAACGTCTGTTATGATAATAAACAGATGCCTCATTATTCTTTGCACAGAAAGAAACTTTAGCAAAGTGGATGAGAATCTGAAAAGTTTTCTGAACTGCCAGTAATGTAATGACTTTTGAGAAATTCTCAAGCAAACCACGGTTGCATGAGATGTGTAGATGAAATGCATCTCTTAAGTGTGCGCCAAAATAAGTATGCATAATTGCATTGAATGTGCACTGATAGTGTACTGTTCTTCAAACTAAAACTCTACCTACTGATAGTGATATGAAATAAAAACCCATTCAAATTTATTTAAAGAGAGTACACTTTCATGACTATGTGTTATAACATAGTACATTGTAGTATTCATTAAAAATTGTAATAATTGTTTTAATAATCTTTTGTCATGCTTTAAATATGTGCAGTGCACCTTTTAATGTGTTAATTAATATGCGTTTTAGAAATGATACGAAATTATATATCAGTTAAAAACTTAAAATCTCAAAATTCAAACTTTGAAAGGCATTTTAAAATCAGACATTGCATTACCACGGAAAATGTACATTAAAATAATATTACAACATGTTTTCATTCATGAATTATAGTGCATTTTTATGTCTCTGTTCAAAAATGGGAGTGACCGGTAAAGGGTTAATATAATTTAATTATGCATTTAATAATACATTTAATATAAACTGCCGTTCAAAAGTTTGAGATTTTTATTGTTTTTTTAAAGAGGTCTCTTATGCTCACCAAGGCTGCATTTATTTGATTAAAAATAAAGAAATAAAAACAGTAATATTGTGGAATATTATTACAATATGACGTACATTTTAATATACTTTATTATAATTTGTTCCTGTGATGCAAAGTTGAATTTTCATCAGCCATTAAAAAGAAAGAAAGAAAAATGACTGAACCCAGCATTTTGAACAATAGTGTATATTGTTACAAAACATTTCTATTTCAAATAAATGCTGTTCTTTTTAACTTTAGAGAATGTTGAAAAAAGTATCACAGGTTCCAAAAAAGTAAGATTTTTATTGTTTTTTGAAAAAGTCTCTTATTCTCACCAACGCTGTGGTTATTTAATTAAAAATACAGAAAAAACAGTAGTATTGTGGAATATAATTACAATTTAACATAACTGTTTTCTGTTTAAATATACTTTAAGATACAATTTATTCCTGTGATGCAGAGTTGAATTTTCATCAGCCATTATTTCAGTCTTCAATGTCACATGATCCCTCAGAAATCAATCTGATATGCTGATTTAATATCAATTTTGGAAGCTGTTGTGCTGCTTAATATTTTTTTGGAACCTGTGATACCTTTTTCAGGATTCTTTGATGAATAAAAATAAGAAAGAACAGCATTTATTCAAAAAAAGAATAACAGTCTAACAATGTAAGTCTTTACCATCACTTTTTTAAATCAATTTAACATATTCTTGCTGAATAAAAATATGAATTTTCTAAAAAAAAAAGGAAAGAAAAACATTTACTGACCCCAGCATTTTGATCAGTAGTGCATGTTGTTACAAAACCTTTCTATTTCAAATAAATACTGTTCTTTTAAACTTTTTATTCCTTAGAGAATGCTGAAGTATCACAGGTTCCAAATAATAATAATAATAATAATAATAATAATAATAATAATAATAATCAGCACAGCAGTTTCCAACATTGATAATAAACCAGCATATTAGAATGATTTCTGAAAGATCATGTGACACTGAAGACTGAAGTATTAATGCTGAAAATTCAGCTTTGTATCACAGGGATAGATTATATTATAAAATATATTAAAATAGAAAACTGTTATTATAAATTGCAATAATATTTCACAATATTACTGTTTTTTTCTGTATTTTTGACCAAATAAATGTAGCCTTGATGAGCATGAAAACATAATGTTTAAAAAAAAAACACTTAAAAAATAGTAAAATAGCATCTTCCTCATTAAAAATGTTAAAAAACCATAAATGCTGGTTAGTACTTTCAGCAGCAATTGTACTTATATACATATCTCAAATACAATAGAAGTAGTTGTGAAATTCCATATAAATATGTACTAAAGTCCTACTTAAGTGGGTCAAAAAGACTCTAAAGCTAACTGTATTTAATATAAATTTTAGCTATAATACATTAAGCAGTAACAGTTAAGTATCTGAAAACATTACATTCAGTTTGCTCTTTAAAAAAAAAGAAACAATTTGTATATTCGTTTAATTTCTTTAATAAGTACTGTTTTTAAAAGTAGGCTAAAGCATGATTATAGACAAAAACTTTGGCCTGAGTCATATAAAAGCAGTGAAAAATCATTGGAGGATGGATGTGAGTCATATTAGAGATGCGGACTGGCTTCTTTAAGTAATCAACCACTTAGTACTAACCCTAACAACCACATTGTACCATTGTAGAAAACACTTAGATCACCTTAGCAACCACATAACAATGCCCTGGCAGTCACCACAACACACTAGCATAGTAGCAGTGACTTTTGCATGTGCAAGTACCACTCTTCACACTTTTCTTTTTAGGCTAGAAACAGTAGGTCAGACAACATTGTCTGATTTGTGCTGATTTACAGCTGTAGAGAGTCATTACTTTGCCCCCTCCCTGCCCTTTTATTACTTACTGATTTTGTCCTTGTAAGCCGTCTTTGTATTAAATATCTTACATACCCCTGTAAAAGAATTGTATTGTCACAGCTGAAAATGCCTTGTTATTTCATTTATTATAAAAAACATAGTGTGCAGACACTTTAACGGTGTCATAATAGCAGAGTCCCTTCTGAAATATTCAGAGGTACTACTTAAACAGTGCATTTAAACGTGTTTAATCAACAGGAAAATGTTGCTTGTGTCATTTCTAAAAAAATGACTTTTTTTAAAAGCTCTTCCATTGAGGTTGCCTTAAAGCCTTTCATGCTAATGGTCTAAAACGCTCTATATAAAACCTAATGTCAATAATTTATGGTTTCGTCCTGGGGATTTTAATAAAAGCACAGTCTGCTGGATTTGAGGTTTTCCGGTTGTTGCACTGACTTCTCTTTTAAGTTGTATCAACATTTTTGTGCTACAAGGAGCAAACACTACATGCTACTAACAGAAAGTGGCCAACCACATTGAATATGCTCAAGAGGCAGTGTATTTTTTTTAAAATAGATAACTATCCAGTGATTTATATTTCTAATTTAATCTGAGCCATATTTTTCTGCCACATTGAGATACTGTGACCCTACTGAAAATGTAGTGCAAATTAGCTCAGGGAAATGTATATGAATAATTACGCTCAATAATAACTAACTACAATTTTTTATATTAGCTGCCAGAAAAAACTGTAGCAGAATTAATATTAGAACCACATAATCTGTTCATCCAGTGAACATTCAGTATATTCATATCAACTCTTAAGAAATGTTATTTTTGTGGCCACAGAAAATAACTTTTTTTTATAATACTAATGCATTAGAGCATGTAGCAAGATTGGCTCATTAAGGGAACATTATCTGCAAGCATCAGAATCAGAACTCAGTGAATGTACACCAAAGTTTAACAACATCACAACACATTAATTAGTTTAAACAAACAAACATACTGAACAAACATATTGAAACTCCTGCATTCTTGTAAGAAAATGCACTACTTCTCCCAGAAAATTGTTGCAATTACAAATGCTTGGGTATTCTCGTGTTTATTATTTTTGTTTGCATTGGAACAACATACACACACACACACGTTTGTTTTTGTGAATTGTGGGGACTTTCCATAGACTTCCATAGTTTTTATACTGACCAAACGATATTGTCTATCCCCTAACCCAACCCCAACCCTAAACCTACCCCTTACAGAAAACATGTTTGCATTGTTACATTTTCAGATAGCAGGCTGGACAAAATTATTGGCAGAAATAGTTGTATCAAGCATGTGATTCTCCTTTAATTTGTAATCAGACTCACCTGTAGCAATTCACAGGTGCTGCCAATATAGAAATAACACTTGCAACCAGTTAAAATGGGGAAAAGTTGTCTCAACCTTTGCATAATGTGTCTATCACCCCTTTTCCACCAAGGCAGTTCGAGCGCTGGTTCGGAGCCTAGTTTCAATCGGTTCTTTGTCTTTCAACACCAAGGGGCACCAGCTCTGAACCAGGAAGTTGTTCGTAAGTATCACCAAAACATTGCTGGTCTAGAAGTAAGAACAGCTTGCTTAGGTTTGCATAACATTGTTGATGTTAGGTTTGTTCATGATGTGTCAGCACCAGAATACGTGAGTGGAGTGGAACGGTGTGATTTTGAACGGAGCAAGAAAAAGCTGGAGCGTCATGGTTTTCACTCGCTCCAAGAGCGCTGGACTACCGCTCCTTCACGAGTACAATTCATGCCAACGGCCCATAATATAACTGCATATTTAGCAAAAACTCACGTTAAACATAGTCAGCTAGCTTGATATAGATAGATCACTGAGATCAGAAAGAATGTCGGGGGGAGGATAGGAGGATAGTTTTCGAGGAATTTGTTTGCTCCTTCTAGATACTGAATATTTTCGGATGAAAGCAGGATTTAAACAGGTACAACACTGTACTGAAGCGGCCAGCAATGAGTCCAGATCTAAATCCTACAGAGCACCTGTGGAGAGATCTCAAAACAGCAGTTGGGAGAAGAAACCCTTCAAATCTGAAAGACCTGGAGCTGTTGGCAAAAGAAGAGTGGTCTAAAATTCCAGTAGAGAACTGTAAGAAAATCATTGATGCTTACAGGAAGCGATGGATTTCAGTATTTTTTTCTAAAGGGTGTGCTACCAAATGTTAAGTTGAGGGTGTTAATAATTTTGTCCAGTCTTGTGTAGAATGTGTCAGATTTGGCTTTTTAGGGGTTCAAGCGCGTAGAGCTGAAACCCCATTGTAATTGTTAGAATAAGCAAGGATCAGCAATCTCCACGTAAAACTGATCATGCAGACCAAACCGTAAGTCGTAGAGACTTGAAACTTGGAGGGATGGTAGTACTCACACCACCACCAACGTCACCAAGGCTCGCACCAATCGGCCTAATGGGGGCACTACAGCGATCAAAGGTACATAATTGCTTGTCAGTCCTAAACCATGAGTCACAGGCTGAATTGTTGTTATGTCATTGGAATCCTTGGCTCACGCCGGACAAAACGCATGCCTCAGATTCAGTTGTGAGCCTGCAAAATGTTCGGGTATTTTGGAAAAAAAAAAACATACTTTTGCGCACTAGTCGTAGGTCTTTTGCCCGATCAGAATCAAACCAATGCAGGAAGATTCTCTGGAGAGTGAATATCAATAATTATCAAAAGAAGCTTAAAGTCTGTGAGAAATTTGAAAGAAATCGGCCACTGAGGGGCAATACCGCATTTTTCAAGGCCGTAAACAATTGTACATTGTACAACTTTGCCTCTAGAATCACTGCTGTCAATCAAATAGTTTTTTAAATGATTGAAAAAGAATTTAAAACCTAGTCCTAGGTTTTTCGCTCAATCTGAAAAAAAAAAAAAAACACTGCAGTACAATTCTCTGGACTCTAGGGTCAATAATTATAAAAAAAAATGTTGACATTTTTCTATTGGGAAGCTATAATGGGGTCTTTAGAAAAGGGGCCTGAATTTACCCAAAATTCTATAAAGCCTAAAAGAAAATTCAGAACTTCACAAAACCTGGTGAGCACATGCGACAGTTGATTCTAAACAAGCATGCAAGTTTTTAAGGTGATCAGACCACAGGTGGTCCTATAACAGTCATAACCAAAAAAACATAATATTTCTACACTGTAAAAAATAAATAGTTGAGAAAGCTTTAAAAAGTAGGGCAACTTTTGAGTTCTCTTAACAATAGTCTTTTAGTTTTTCTCAGTACAGATACTTTGTTTAGCCAACATAAATTTGTTCATGCAATGCTGATTGTCTTATTTTGCTGATAGAAAAAGTCTTGTCACAGCAACTGAAACAACAATTACTGTTGTTGAGGTAATTTATTTTTTTTATGTATCGTTTTTTTTTGTTTGTTTACAAATGACAAACAGTGAATTGTTATAGAAACCTTAATGGATAACAAACTAATTGTCTAACATAGACAATATTGTCTTTGTAAAACATCCTACAAGACTAAGATATCCAGCAAACAGATATAAGTGGTTGAACATACTCTAGGTCTCAAAACTAGACACACAAACCTCAAGAATGGTTGCAATCAACAAATGTTAAAAAGATGAGCTCTTTACATTACAGTACAACAAATAACTCACAGTAATGACAAAACAACAGCAAGAAGTTTAAATTAAGTCAGCAAACAGCAAAACAATAACATTTGTTAAGTTAAATGTACACTTGCATTGCTGAATGAGTGTCCGGATGCAGGCTTGCATGAAGACTTGATGATTCCACAGTTTAAAGATGTGTTGGAGTTGCAATCAGTTTTTTCCAGGTTGAAGAGTGACAAACTCCAAAGAGGTTATTCTTTTAGTTTTTCCCCAACACTGAATGTAATGTTTGACTGGAAAACACAGATCAAAACCTTTGGTTTCTGATTTAAACTTCAGTGTTTCAGTAGTTCATTGTTTGAACGATTCAAGGTTCACAGTTTGTGTCCTCTGTTTCTGTTTGTAGCAGTTCTGTTCTCTTATGCTTACAGAGATGGGATCCAATCATGTCTTTTTTGCTCTTCCTGTCTCTTTTACACCACTTAATCTCTCTAATTTTTCCTCAGATCTAACAACACAAAGGCAAAGGCATATGTTTTTCATTTATTTGGCAATATTCTAAAACACAAGGGTCTTACAATTCATTCACAGCAGTATTCTGCAGCATTAATGGATTACTGTAATACTGGTTTGCATTGTAAATCATATTTTGATTGTGGATGTGCATACATTTGTGGGGTTAGAGCTTGTGCACCATTCAGAATTGAATTGACAATGTATTTTAAATTCCAGTTCAGTTCCTCAGTAAATCTAGCCAATTGGAATTGGTTAAACTAGATGTAGAATTGTATTTTCATATTGAAAATAAAGCATTTTTTATTTATTGCACATTTCATGATGAAATATCCATGTTCACAGAAACAACATGGTGTATTTCCAAAAACATTATATAAATAATCAGTGTTTGAAATGCTACCTATAGTAATTTGTATTTAAAGGAGAACTCCACTTCCAAAACAACAATTTACAAATAATTGTAAATTATTTTTATAAATACTTACCCCCTTGTCATCCATAATGTTAAGAAATTATGGTTTTTGAGGAAAGCATTTCAGGATTTTTCTTCATATAATGGACTTCATTGGTGCATCGATTTTGAACTTCCAAAATGTAGTTTAAATGCAGCTTCAAAGGGCTCTATACAATCCCTGCCAAGGAAGAAGGGTCTTATCTAGAGAAACGATCGTGATTCGTAGCGTCGTGGACACGCATCCCAGAGCCTGTGCTACGCAAGCTTTTGTGCTTAAAAAGTATACAAATGTTTATTTTTCAAAAAATAGCTAGATAAGACCCTTCTTCCTAGGCTGAGATAATTTTGTAAATTGTTGTTCTGGAAGTGGAGTTCGCCTTTAATGATGTAATTTTATGGACCATGATAAAAGATTTTACTCTTTTACTCTATTATTTATTATTATTATTATTTTAACAGAAGGCAGCTAAACTGAACTCCTGGGTTATCTGTTGTTGTTGATGTGTTGGACTAAATTTGAATTTTAATTCCATAAATTCCTGTTCCTGGCATTTCAGTTCCAGTTACACGTTCTGTGGGGTGTTGCCAATTCAATTCAAATTCACACTCATAAATTGAAAGCATATTCTTAAATTCTGAATTTTGCCCAAGCCTGATATGTGTGTGCGGGTTGTGAAAGAGTGTGTTTTTCTGGGTGTCTTTACTGAATTTCCGCTGACACCCGCAGAGGAATCGTGCTTTTAGGGGAAGAGGAGAAAACAACCACATCTGCCCCTTTATAAATCATGCAGCGGTATTCCTCCGTGTGTGTGTACTTGTGAAACACCCCATGCTCTAAAGGGGATAATGCGTCTGAAACAAGCTTCCATTGCCTGTCACTGCTGGTAGCTGTGTGTCTCAGAGCCGGGGCAACTTCTCAATCGAGACTCATTCATTTCTTTCATCTGGATCAATGTTGCGATCCTTTCATAGCAAACAATGTCCATCCGCAAATGAAAGAGGTCCCCCATGAGGTTTCCGCCTGTGTAAATGATAAAACAAGATTATTTTGAGGCACGGCCATTGATGACTATGCTTCTGAACCGAGCAAGCTCCAGACGCCAAACTCACATGGATATGAGTCAGTTTACTCGCACATTATAAATAAATGCTCACAACGATTTGACCTTTAGATTTTTCTTTCCGCAGTCTCTCAACAGTTTTACACTAAGATCTGTTTCACACTTCACGTGAACGCAGCTCGTATTTATTTTTGCATCCATGTTAATAGCTTACAGCATTCTCAATGCCCCTAGCAAAGTGGTTGTGTGTACTGGGAGCGTAGGTGTGTGTTTTGGTGCTGTGCCTTTTTCAGCTCATACTAAATTGAACTTGACAGAAAATGCATTTTAAACCTATTTTTCATAACAATATTTGTAATATAGCTGTAAAGGGCTAGTTGACCCAAAAATTTAAATAACACCATGATTTAATTTAATGGCCTCAGGCCATCCCTGGCTGTTCCAGGTTTTATACCAATAGTGAATGAGGTTTTAGATTTTGAAGCCCAAAAAACTGAGTCCATACATCATAAAAATTGCTTGAGGACAAACTAGGATTTGTAAAGATTAGGGCTGGGTATCAAGTTCGATACTTTTTAGGGACCGACCGAAATGCCTCGATACCATCGAGTATGGAAAAACCTCTTGTTGTTCGGTACCAAACTTCAATACCTAAGGGGTTAATCTCGTCAGCGTCAGTGTGCCAGTAAGCCCGCAACACTAGGTGTGTTCGACTAGAAGGGGCGTCACGCAGATTGGCGGCTTTAACACAGAATGCGGCAGTGTTGCGCGCCGCTGCGCGTGTGCATTGGTCGACACAGCAGCAAACCGTCCTTGTGCGGCGCATCCGCGAGAGTGATCCGAAAGCATACGAAGCAGTCTGCTCTCTATAGCTCTCTTGGTCCTGTGCAGAGCCACGACAAAGTCGAACACACCTGCTAGTTTACACCGGTTACACTCAGAGATGTGGCTCACACGTGAGGCTTAAGCGTGAAAGCATTACAACCCCCTTAGATGTAAGGCTACGTATACACTGGTATATACCACTTCCAAAACAAAGATTCACATATAATGTACTCACCCCCTTGTCATCCAAGATGTTCTTGTCTTTCTTTCTTCAGTCGTAAAGAAATTGTTTTTTGAGGAAAACATTTCAGGATTTTTCTCCATATAATGGACTGATATGGTGCCCCGATTTTGAACTTGCAAAATGCAGTTTAAATGCACCTTCAAACGATCCTAGCCGATGAAGAAGGGCCTTATCTAGCAAAACGATTGGTTATTTTCATGAAAATAATACAATTTATATACTTTTTAATGTCAAACGCTCGTCTTGTCTTACTATACCTGGACTGTTTTTTTTCCGGTTCATGACAGTATGTCGAAACCTCCCATCTCATGTTCTCCCTCATCTTCAAAATCATCCTGTATCGCTGTTTCATCTTTTTTGTTAAGGGTGTTTGATATTCTTTGCATGTTCACTTTGCGAAGACTGGGTCGGTGCTTCTGCAGGATGATTTTGAAATGATTTTTGAAGTTGAGGAAGAAAATACGATTGGAGTTTTTCAACAATTGTTCAGACAGAGCAAGACAAGACGAGCGTTTGAGGTTAAAAAGTATTTAAATTGTATTTTCATTTCAATTTGGGTGAACTATCCCTTTAAAGCAACATAAACTACTTTGGTAAACTACTGTTCTGTTGTTTAAAGACATTTGTTGAGCTACATGCACATATAATGACTGCACAGAATCCAGCTGATTACTTTATAGCTCAATTTGGGGTTTAGTGCCATTCTGTGTAGATTAATTACCATCTGGAGGTAAATGTGATTCCACTTCTCATGTTACGTATCTCCTTATAAATTACATTTCATGACCATCAAGTTTGTAATAATTCTCAGTGGACAACCACTGATTGAAATTTATGGTTGTCATTAAAGAAAATTTGCAATACAGTAGCACAGAAATGTATGTAAATATATATATATATATATATATATATATTTCTGTATAGCACAGCATGAGCCTGCTATTGTAGATACATTGAAGGTTAAAATGCAGTTTCAGTGCAGCTTGAAGCTCTGCATGATCCCAGCTGAGGAATAAGGGTCGGCCATTTTCAAAAAGTAATTTACAATTTATATACTTTACCACCTCAAATGCTCTTCATGTCTAGCTTTGCGATGTGGGATGATTTTGAAGTTGAAGGAGAAAATGAGATGGGAGTTTTTCAACGTACCCTAATTGTCTTGAACCAGAGTGAACAGAGTACGCTTGAGCATCGCAGAGCCAGACAAGACAAGCATTTGTGGTTAAAAAGTGTCTAAATATTAATTTATTAAAAAAATTACCAATCAGTTTGCTAGATAAGACACTTATTCCTCGGCTAGGATATATATATTACACCACTGTTCTAATGTTTGGGGTCAGTAAGACTTTTTTTTCGATATTTATGCTTATATGCTCACCAAGGCTGCCTTTGTTTGATCAAAAATACAGTAAAAACTGTAATATTGTGAAATATTATTAACATTTTAAAAAAAAACTGTTCTATTTTAAAATAATTTAAAATTCAGTAGTCAATTCTACTGTCTTTAGTGTCACATGATCCTTCAGAATCAGAATATCATAATATATCATATCAATATATATTCTTCAGAATATGCTAACTTGATGAGCATAAGCCTTTTTTTAATTATTATAATCTGATTGAAAACAGTTGTGCTGCTTAATATTTTTGTGGAAACCATACTTTTTTTCAAGATTCTTTAGCCGCTTTTGCACTGTCGGGCCGAACCGTTCTCTTTGCTTAACCGTTCCATTTTCCACTGTGGTGCTGATAAACCGGAACTTTGGAATGTAAACACAAATGCGTCAGTTGTAGCCTTAGTAACGCAATTGTAATATAAACAGCGATATGGACGATGATCAGATATTTCTGTTTTTGGGACTACTTCGTTAAATAACAGGAAAAAAAGGACGCAACTCTTGGCGCAAGAAAATAAAATAAACAGAAGGCGAGGACAGGTATAAGGTTACCAACAAATGCTGAGGGGATATGCATGCCAAAGGAGACGGACACAGAAGGTAAAACCTTTCTAAAAAATACCACATTTATTGACAGTATTAATACATGAGCTAGGAACGCAGCATAGCAGCTGTTTACTTGGCTGTTTGATCAAATAGCGCACTTTCGCTTAGCACACACATTCTATCAGCACGGTTTGGTACGGTTGTCTAACCGTGCCGAGAATTCCGGGCCGAGAACGGTTTGTAATCGTGACGTGCCATGCCGTACCAGGCTCAGGTGGAAACACAACCGGAACTGTACCTGACCGCTCTAAGAACCGTTTAATAGTGGAAAAGCGGCTTTTGTTTAATAGAATTAGGGCAGGGTAGCATTCAAAAATGTTCTATACCGACACAGATACCTCGACTTCAGTACAGGTTCCTGAACAATTTTTTTTTTTATACCAATTTTATGAAATCCATTTTAACAAGATTACCTAATTACACCTTACCTAAAAAAAAAACTTAGAGTGTACTTGAGGGTATCGAGGCAGTTCGATCGATGCCTAAAAAGTATTCCATAAC
>JAHKKF010512512.1:4238-52396 GCA_019740295.1 Labeo calbasu | reverse complement strand
AATAAAAGTAATTTCTAACAAAACAAATCTTACTGACTACAAACTTTTGAATGGTAATGTACAGCTGATAGTTGACACAAAACAAAATGTTCATGGATTGTAGTAGTAATGGCCAGTGACTCTGATGTGCCTTGTAAAAGACACTGGATCTTTTTTCATACTTTGTTTCTCAGTCTCTTTCCTCTTTTTACCGTTACTAGTTTACCTAATTGAATGATTCTCTCAACAGCACATTCAGCTTTCAGGCCTCTCTACCCATATAACCTTGGATGATCACAGGTAAAGACAGCCATGGCCTATGGGTGTATACAAATCTGTAGAGAAAATAAGCTTGATATAACAGAAATAAAGGCGATTTACACATCTTTCAGGAATTCTCCTGCCTCTTCAAAATTCAAGCACATGTTAGATATGTATGAAGTATCTAAATGTGCAACTTTGCTTTTGAAAAGACTTGCAAATCTCCTTTGTATCATTTTGAATTTTGAGAGACTTGACCCCAGCGACCCAGCCTGTATTGAGATGCTGATGTAAAAATGTTTAAATGGCTTCAGTTCACAGAAAGACACTAATGAAGTTGAAGTAGACAAAGACCCCTTGCCCACATGTAGTGCAAATTCAAATATAATGACTAATGACACCTCTCCAAGCAGTGGTTCTTAGATTATATATCCATACCCTTTGTAAACAAGTAAATGAAAAGACAGTGACAAGAGGGTTTTTGCACACTTGCTGTGGTGGCATTTGAGCTGGAGAGGTTTAGACAGATGAGGTGAAGAGGTGTGAGGGAAATAAATACCAGCAATTTATTGTGTTACACCACACTCGATACTGAGAGACGGCCACATCGGATAGTTGTTGATACTAAATGCCAGCTGCCTGTGGACTTGTGTGCATGTGTACGTACACGTCACATTAGTGTGTTATGATATTGCCAAACGGTCACCAACTCTGCCACCTGTCGTTTCTCGCCGATCAACATTTTGTTTCATACCATCGCTTTCAAAGTTAAATATCACTTTGCGTGTCACATGGATAACCCCTGTTTGCCCATAATTTAGTGTCTCTTAACTCTCGTCTCGACATTGCCGACAGAACTGTTTGTTCCCCCACAAACCCCAGCTAACTGGATTAATGAAGTGCCAGTGTTGTAGATGAATCGGGTGAGGCACTGTCAGGAACAAAACATTGTGTCACTGCAACACAAGGATGGAGTTAAGATCCACTACTTTGTCTAATAGCTCCCCTCTGGAAACTTTGCACAACCCTTTCCGCTGAGAAAGAGACCATCAGCATTTTCCCAAGACAAATGACA
The DNA here is from genome assembly GCA_019740295.1 of Labeo calbasu. NCBI lineage: Eukaryota > Metazoa > Chordata > Actinopteri > Cypriniformes > Cyprinidae > Labeo > Labeo calbasu. Next base: position 51,081 of record JAHKKF010512512.1, on the reverse strand, counting down.
GTTGTATTATATAAAAATGACTTAAGCTCTGAATATTTTAGAGTGTGTTGAACAAAGCTAGCATTACTTAACTTAATGTAATAGTTAGAAAAAGAGTGTAACATCTCATTTAAATATTTATGATGAACAGAAGCCCTCTCAGATTGGGGAGAATCTCTTGGATTTTAGTGCTTAATGTGCTTAACATGCCTTGATGTATCTTTTATATATTTAAACTGCACTTTTATGTGACGTCAAACTGGGTTTGAAAAGCTTTTTGGTAGTATTAATGTTTTTGTTGAATCTTTAAACACCTCTTTAAAGGCATTCAGACTCACAAAATGAAATATCAGTGGTTTGAGATTTCTCATAATGAAATATCATTTTGTTTTATTAAATCCTTTTTAAATGTGTGCTTTGGGGGAAGCTGTTACTTGTTGCTTTGATTTTATTAAAAAGGGTCTCGTCCGATTTACTTTGTGAAACACAATCTCAATGTTGATCAAAGCACTTATAAAATCATATGATTTTGATAATATATAATATTTTGATATAATAATCCTGATCTGTACATTAAATGTTACAACCTGTTCTGTACCTGGCAAGTGGCTGTGTAATGTAAAAGTGGTGTAGTGGGTAATACTTGTGGCTCGTAATTTGAAAATTGCTGACTGAAAGGACTGAGCCAATAAGTGAACTGTATAGATAGGACACTAGGGATTTAAGTGTCTGATAAATTATTTATTACTTGAATGCAAACATAATAAGTTAGATAAGCTTGAATTCATTGAGTACATTTGAATAATGTATGGATAAACCGCTTGGCATTAAGTTTTAACATTTAGTTTTTTTTTTTCTTAGCAAAAGCTGTATGTTTCTGGTTGCTCTTTATGAATTGTAGATGATTTACATTTTTAAGAATTCTTTAAGGATCTTTTAAACCTTTTTAATGTCTTTAAAATAGTAGTAGATAAAAAATTCATAACGTGGTGCAAAAGTATTAATACATATAGGATAATCCATCATATATGAGGCTGTGAAACTGCTCTGAATTCTTAAGAACAGTGATACAGTATAGCCACTTAAGAAAATAAGTCCAATCGTATGCGTCTTTCATCCATTGTTGCCACTGGCCTTCTTTAGAAACGCTTTGAAACGTTTCTTCAAGTGGCCTACGTAGTTGTATTTTAGCAAGCAAATCCTAAAGCCTACTGTGAACATATATAATTGTAGAATGTAGTCTAACTGTGTTTAACGCATTACTATGTGGTTGCTAACATGTTCTGGTTGGTTGATAATGTGTTGCTTTATGGTTGCTAGACTATGGGTTACTAGTGTTCTCTATATATATAAGTAACATTTCCCTTTCAAAGCAAATTTAAAGCACTGTCACACTAGACTTTGAGCTTGCAAAATTCCTTAGAATGCTGCAATGGCTGTGATATGAACAAGGTGTAGCGAGATTGTAAATAAGAAATTCATTGTGCAGTGTAGAGAGCTTCGTTGATTATAATGATGAGTGACCGCTTTTAATGATTTTTAAGGGAGTTTGCAAACAAGATATTGATTTAATAACAGTTAAATAAACAAGAAGTTAATATTAAGTGATTTACATTATCTGACTATAACACTATTGCCTGATTTTGCTCTATTTTGTCATCAAAAATAGTTTGAAATAAGTCACAACTGAGCCGCAGCGCATCTCCATTCAAACACAGCGGTGTTTTGTTTATGAATGAACATGCGTTTTTAAATTAATCTAGTGAGTCAATGATTTAATTTCCCATTCATAAAGACAGTCACTTGCTTTATTCCCTGAATAAATGAGCCGTTTGAATGAATCAAATGAATGAATGATTCAGTAATAAAATCAGTGACTTCCTGCCATCTACTGGCAGTTTTAATTTCATTTTTAAAGTATCTTTTCAGTTATTTAAATCATTTAATATTTCTATATTCAAAATCGTATATATTTAAAACATTAATTTCAACATGAATTTACGAATTTGATTGCACTCATGCCACCTCTGGGCCTCATTAAACATATGAAAATACACCTACAAGCCACTTTTGTGTTCTCCTGTGCCACCTCTGTAGTACAAATTAATTTCGTTAATACTGATTTCATATGATTGTTAACTTATTCTTCATATTCTCCTTTTTCTTATTCTGTTTTAATTAGAACTTTTAAAAAGCTTATAAAATATATATTTTTTAAAAATGTGAATAATTTTAATGAAGTTAGAAAAATGCCATTACAAAGCTAAAAACTAAATTTCCCTGTAAATCACTTTAAGAAGTCATCACCTCGTAATAGGAAGGCTAATTTTTGATTATTGATTAGAAGGTGCTCCTAAAATTTTGACTGTGCTCCTAAAAAAAAGTAAGTGGACAAAAAAAGGCTTCAGCCAAAAAATGGCAGATACCAAATGGCTAACCCCCCCCACCCGTCCCCGCAAGATGACACAATGTTGCTACGGTTACAAATGCGAGAGTGACTGCTGAATCTTGCGGTGCGTACGTGGCCATAAAAATGTCTTTGCACTCTTTTAAACTAAAGTTGCTGCTATCCCATAACCCTCTCACACAAGCGCTTGTCAATGCAGCTGTCTGTTGTTGTTGCAGTCTTTGTTAGTTTGTTTTCACTGTTGTTCCGTCTCTTTAGTTTAGTTTTCTACTGTGAAACAACAGTCCGAGCCAGTGTTGCCACAGCTGATTAGTGCAAAACCTGTGCGACCTGCGTGTACGAAGTATGTACGGTTACAAATATCAGATGATGTGCATACAAGCGTACTATTCTGGTGACGAAATTTGCGTCACGCACTGTACGCTTGACCCTCGCGTATGCATAAAAACTGAAGTGTACTTAGTATTCAATTGAATGTAGTACCCAGTAGTTCAATCTCGTGTTTGTGTATGTGTTTCAGACCTGGTCCGCCGTTGGTGTACGTTGGAAGGTGGATTTCTTAGTTACTATGAAAATGAGAAGAACGCTACACCCATAGGCCGGGTCGACGTCAGCGACGTGGTGAGCCTGGCCATCAACAACACTGAGAACATCACGGAAACAGGGTACACGTTTTTCCCCTCCATCTCTGCCTCTTTCTCTCAAGCCCTTTTGTTAACAAACGTATTCGTTTGACCACCTTTTGTGGGTTAGAGGTTACAGAAAGTGTTTTAAACCGCAGAGTTTCCATTCGCAAAGAAATGAGAGGAAACCGACATGCTGGCAGACCTCTAACCTGATTAGCCTGAAATCCCCCTTTTTCTTGAATTCCTTTGCTCTCGCTACTGTAACAAAAATATCCCCCTGTCCAAGAATGTGGGCCACGAGTCAGAGCTGTTAAAGCCATTAAGAAAGTGACCTTTCCCCCCTGGATTAATCTCCAGCGTTCAGCTGTTTATTGTAAGAGCAAAAGACTAACAGAGATTAATCACCATCCTTTCTGTTTCACAGCTGTGAGCATGTGGGCATGTGTGTGTGTTTTAGTCACTTTGTGTGTGTGTGTTAATTGTGCTGTTTCCACACCTCCCTCAGGCCAGTGTTCACCTTTGAGTTGTACCTGCGCTCTCAGAGAGTGCTGGTGTTCGGAGCAGAGACCTCAGACGCACACCAGGATTGGACACAAGCCATCGCCAAGGTTACACTCACTCAAACACATAAAATAACTCTTAAAAGATTTATCGCAACTGTAACGTTGCAGGGTTTAGCACGCATGTGCTTCTGTGCTTAAATATGAATTGCAGCGTTTGCCGCACTGTACTGTATGCATCTTCTCTTGAAGGTCATTTTATTGTGTCTTTGTCTCTGTTGTGTCGTTGCGCGTTAGTGTTTTTCTTGTGCGAGTGGGTGTATGCTATTACTCCTTCAAACAGATCCATCTCACTTGCCTCTCATCCCTCACTCACTCACACACACTCGCACACATTCCCATTTAAGTGAATTGTGGAGGTGCTAGTGTCTAGGCTGAAGTGTTTGCGTAACTCTGAGAGCTCAGCTAGGGAATGTTCAAAGGCTGTTTGTGTTTGTACTTCTATCTGTATATGCCGGTTTAATGCAACTCCAGGGTTAGCTGTAGTTTCTGTTTGGCAGAAAACACTAGAAACTTCTTTGTGTGATCTGCACAAGCCCCTGACTTTTAAATGTTTTCTCTCTGCCTCTCACGTGGCTCCTCCGTCTGATGTTTTTCTCTTTCGTTCCAGTGTTTTGTCCCTGCAAGGGCAGATGCTCTGCTGAGGCAGGACAGTGAGCTTATTGGCCGACTGCACTATAAAGAAGGTCATGACCTTTATCATTGGCGAATGGGATGGTTTGCTCTGGTGGGCTCAGAGCTCTACTTCTGTTCTGGAGATGAAGATGAAGAGGAGGGAGTTCTTCAACTCAAACGCCTACAGGAGCTTAGTGAGGACCAATTTGCATGCATATCACTAGAATAAAAGATATTAAGGAAATAGTTCATCCATGTTTTTCCAAACCTGCATGACTTTCTTTCTCTTTGTTAGTTTTTGAAAAACGATCATGGCTGTTCTTTTTAATATAATGAAAGAAAATGAGACTGGGGCTGCCAAGTTCTAAAATGACCACAAAACTCACAATTACAAAGCGTAATGAAAGTCATTAATAAAATCTGTTATATTTCTAGTCTTTTTGACTTTGTGTACGGAAAAGTGTTATTTTAGTATTATTTGTAGTGATATTTATTAATATTTTAATACAATTTGAGTTAGTTTATATTTTGTTTTCTTTTTAATTTCAGTAAAAACTTTAGTAATAAACATAAAAATTACAAAAACAGATCAAAATTACAAAAAATAATAATTTTGTTGTCTGTTTTTGTAATTTTCTAATTATGTTTATAGTTTTATATATTTTTTATTTCAGTTTTAGTTTTAGTAATTTTAGTACATCATCTTAAATGATAATTAGAAGTGTTGCCTTGGCATCTAACTGAAATGAATAAACTTTATTTTTAAAATGTTTTTTATATATATAATATTTCTATTTGTGTTTTTTTATGTTAGCTTCATTCAATTACAAATCATCTGTTTGTTTTTTTTTAAACAATAACAACAGGTGAGGAACCGGTAGAAATGTAATTTTATACATTTTTAGTTATTCATCTGTCTTTCCTCTATTCAGCGTTCTTGAGAGTCTATTAGAGAAATTGCAATGTCTGACTTACGAATGAACTGTTTTTGTGAGTCAGACCTTGAATCATTTCCAGTTTCAATGGATTGGTCTCAAATCGATCTGATCCGATTCTCAAGTTCAGTTCACTGATTCAGTGATCTGATTGCAGCGGTTAACAGGTCACTCGAGAAAAATATTAGCAGTAAATAATGAAAAACATAGCTTTTTATGATACATTTATTGTGTTACTGCATCCTTTTTGGAGCTTGAAAGCGATATTCTCTAATGGATGTAACTGCATCCAGCACATTATTCTCCCTTTGTGTTCTACAGAAAAAAGAAAGTCATTCAAGTTTATTGTTTTTTGGGTGAACTAATTCTGAACCAGTGAATGTTTGTTTGTGTGTGCGGTTTTAATTCTAGCAATTTTTTCAGATTCATTAGATGCTCTCAGTGGGCATTTTTAGCATTACCTGTTTCAAACGATTGCCTACATTGTCTATTCTTTTAAGGAATTACATTGAAAGATATCAGTATTAGCATGAGACACCTTGAGCCTCACGATCATTTTCTTGAAATCTCACCTGAAATATCAGCCCTAGTCTACTTTGCCGCCTCTCTGTCTTTTGCTAGTATTTCCTCGTTGGCATTCAGTGTGCTTATGTTTGACTCCGTTCCCACGTCTCTAAAAGACTCGTCTGGTCACACGTCTCGCCGGTCTCCAAGGGAGACCGCGGTTGCCGATGGCAATCGTGTTTGGGCGGGAGGTAGTTGACATGAGCTTGGCACCCATGGACCAGATTTGCAACATTTTCAATCAATTGCGCTAGAACGAGGCGGGAAAAATCAATGAATCTCTTTTTTTCCCTAATCCGTTCAAGGCCAAAAAAAGGATCAAATCCAGAAAGCCAACATACTCGGGGCAGGATTAAGAGGGTGATGCCTCAACAGTTCGCGGAGCCTTGAAATGTAGCGTGGCGCGCTAACGAAGCGTCTCCAGTGGTTTAAGATCTCTATAGCGACAGAACATATGGGCCTCAAAGGGCTGCAACTCTGTGAAATTAGATTAGGACACAGACATAGGCAGACCAGCGGTTCACAGCTTGCCCTAGCTCACCCTCTTTTACTCGCTCCTGCCATAAACAGGAGAGCAATGTCAGATTTATCCATTTAGCAATGGAAAAGCTTTGTGTCGAAATGACATCTGAAAGTCATACATTATATTTTGTCTACAAAGAGGCTTTTGAAAGAAATTCTCATAGTCTTTTGCAAGCAAATGCTTCAAAGCACCTCAGAATAGTTCCTTTAAACATTGTGAATGACAGTATGGTAATGTTATAGAATTTGTGAAGGACTTTGCTGTCCATGGTCCTGAAATCTGTCACGCAAGTACATGCAGTCCTCTTATATAAGGATCCGTTTGTTCTTAAAGATCTTAAAAGGTGCTTTGTGTACAATGGGATCCAAACCTGTAAGACTTTCGTTCATCTTCGGGAAACAAATGTAAGATTTTTTTGAGAAAATCCGAGAGCTTTCTGACCCTGCATAGACAGCAACGCAACTGACACGTTCAAGGCCCAGAAAGGCAGTAAGGACATTAAAAGAGAAGTCCACTTCCAGAACAACAGTTCACAAATAATTTACTCACCCCCTTGTCATCCAAGATATTCATGTCTTTCTGTCTTCAGTCGTGAAGAAATTATGTTTTTGAGGAAAGCATTTTAGGATTTTTCTTCATATAATGGACTTCATTGGTGCCCCGATTTTAAACTTCTTAAATGTAGTTTAAATGCAGCTTCAAAGAACTCTAAACGATCCCAGCCAAGGAAGAAGGGTCTTATCTAGATAAAATAAAAATTTGTTTACTTTTTAAGCACAAAAGCTTGTGTAGCACAGGTTCTGGGATGCACGTTCACGTACTATTGAATCACGTCGGAAGGTCACGTGGATGTAGGCGGAACTACAGACACAGTGCAAAGACTAAGAAAGTGCAAGTAAGTCAAACGCTGTTTACAAACAAAAAGGTACAACGATGTCGGACGATTCTGAAGTTGTACGGGAAAATAACATGGAGTTTTTCGACATACTCTACTTTTTTGAACCGGAGTACACAGACGATGAACTTGTAGTGATTCGAAGATGTGATTTGTAGCAGTGATGAGAAGTTTGGATCATTTTACCGACTCTGACCTTTGAGTCTCGTTCAGCAAAATGAAAGAATCTTTTTTTCGAGTCATTTCGTTCATTTTAGCAAACTCGGCATCACGTGACAGCCCCATAAGATGAATGAATGACTCGAAAAACCCGAAGACTCGAAACAAGTAAACTAATACCAGTACAGAACCTAATAGGATGTTGCGCATGCGCGATTGAACGAATCACTCCTTGAGACGATTCGTTCTTCCCGAGTCACATTAAAGATTCCTTCAAAATGAACAAATCGTTCAAGAACGTGTATCCCAGAGCCTGTGCTACACGAGCTTTTGTGCTTAAAAAGTATACAAATTTTTATTTTTCGAAAACAATGACTGATCGTTTCGCTAGACAAGACCCTTCTTCCTCGGCTGGGATTGTTTAGAGCCCTTTGAAGCTGCATTTAAACTGCATTTTTGGAAGTTCAAGTTCGGGGCACCAATAAGTCCATTATATGCAGAAAAATCCTGAAATGCTTTCCTCAAAAACCATAATTTTTTTCCAGTCATGGCAGTTAGGGTACATCTAAATACTCCCATCTCATTTTCTCCTCTAACTTTAAAATCGTCCTACATCACTGCAGAAGTACAAATCCAGTGTTTACAAAGTGAACATGCAAAAAAGATCAAACTAAAATTCAAAGTAAAACAGCGATGTAGGGCGATTTTGAAGTTGGAGGAGAAAATGAGATGGGAGTTTTTTGACATATCCTAACTGTCATGACCGGAAAAAAACCTAGATCATAGTTTACATAGAGCTAGACAAGACAAGCGTTTGAGGTTAAAAAGTATATAACTTGTAAATTTTTTTGGAAAATAACAGATTGTTTCGCTAGATAAGACCCTTCTTCCTCAGTTGGGATCATGTAGAGCCCTTTAAAGCTGCATTTAAACTGCATTTTGGAAGTTCAAATTTGGAGGCACCCCAAATTCTTGGATGACAAGATGGTGAGTATATTATCTGTAATTTTTTGTTCTGGAAGTGAACTAATCCTTTAATATAATTAAAATTAAGCTACTAGAATACTTTTTGAGCACAAAGAAAACAAAAACAACGACTTTATTCAACAATTTCTTCTCTTCTATGTCTTCGACACGTGTTATTTTTATTTTCTTTGTGCACAAAAAGTATTCTTGTGCTTCATAGAATTGAACGTGTCGGTTGTGTTGCTGTCTATGCAGGGTCAGAAAGCTCCTGGATTTCATCAAAAATATCTCAATTTGTGTTCTGAAGATGAACAAAGGTCTCACAGATTTTGGAACGACATGAGGGCGAGCAATTGGCAGAATTTTTTTTTTTTTTTTAAAAAGCCACATTTGAGACATGTAATGGTAAAGAAGACATATTTCAGATTCTGCACTATTTCTAGTTAATCAAAGTAAACTTGTAACATTGATGATGTGATTCTCTACAGATGGTCAGACTGAACCTCAGTGCTCTTTGTGTCATCTCAGTTTTTTTTTACACAAACTTATGGAGTTTACGCTGCTTGAATGCTGCTGTCATTAAAGCAAAAGTGAGAGAAATCATTTAGTTCAACAACTGTTGTGCTATTGTAATAAAAACTATTTTCACTAGTGGTTTCAGACTTTTGGACCACACTGTATGTCTGTTTGGAACTTTCAGCATAATTACTTCTAAAATTTACTTCTTTTTCATCTGCCAACTTAAGCTAAACCCTCATTAAATGGATTTAAATTCATTAAATTCCTGTAAATAATTTCTATGTATGTGTAAACAAGAAAAAGAGAGTCGAGAGAGGTGTTTCTGGAATCTCAATGCTAGCCCCAGCACTACAAGGCTGTTTGGTATAATTCAGTTTTTTAATTCCTTAATAAAAGTTAAGGGCGTTAATGTTTAAGGGAGGTTAAAAGGATGAAGTGAGTGGTGTTGGTTTTTATCAAACTGTGATAGTGAATGTTTGCCTCTTTTCAGTAATGGCTTTTAATAAACTTTGTGTGCCCAATAGCGCTCTTTTCCTTTTTTTAAAAGTCATTTTCAATAACATTGGTAAACAAAATTTGCCAACCTTGAAAATGGCTAAAGTGCAACAATTAAAGTGCTTGTTTTCTAGCACTTAAGTTCCTATGTTTCGGTTGATTTTAGTCGAGTATTGAGTTTCAAAAATAATTGAGCAATTTTGTTCTCACTTGACCTGTTTTGTTTTGGTTATGTTTTTATTACTCTGAAATGGATTAATCTCTGAATTTATGCACAAGTGATTGAGTCTGTGAATTTGATTAATTAATTTAACATAATAAAAGATTGATAGAGAGTTTTGGTCGTTGAATATGATTTGCAATATTGGTCTAGCACTTTAAAAGGGATGAGGGAGACAAAAGAGAGTGGGGAAATGACAGATGTGAGGAAGATTGGTTGAAGAATCAGTGACTCTGAATGTGTATGTACAACTGTGCATGTGTCTGATGGGTTCAGTGAGGCGGTTTTCTCATGTACTGCAGTAGAAACTAATGACCAGCAGCGCTCAGCTTTCTGCTCCACTTACTCCAGCTGGAAAGTTTACAAAACACTAAAGCTCTCATCATTTGTTTCACTTCATTTTTCTCTGTTTTCTTTCACTCTTAATGCTTTTCATTTTAGTTTGTCTAAGAGTGCTTTTATCATTATGTCGAAGTAATAGTGTTATGGACTGCTTCAACAAAGTTTTTCCTGTATTTTTTTCCCTCAGCTGTGTCCACTCATATGGAGGGTGATGAGAAGATTCAGGTCTTACTCATGGTTGAAAGTGGGAGGTACAGTACACTAGACACCTTACACCTTAATGCAACAATAAAGACTGAGGTAAAGTTTTAGTGAGCACACTATCATTCAAAAGTTTGAAGTTTTATTTATTTATTGACAGTAAGTAAGAAAGAAAGAAATTAATACAATTTAATGTGGACACATTAATTTGATCTAAAGCGGCAATAATGTTAACAGACATTTGTAATGTTACAAAAGATTTGTTTCATGTAAATGCTGGGAAAAAAATGTTGGTTTCTACAAAAATATTAAGCAGAACAACTGTTTTTAACATTGATATATGAAATGTTTTTTTAAGCACTAAATCTGCATATTAAAAATGGTTTTTGGAGGTTCGTTTGACATAGGATTGGAGTAATGGCTGATAAAAAAAAATCAGCTCTACCATCACAGGAATAAATTAAGTTTTAAAATAAATCAAAATAGTAAAGAGCTATTATATATTGTAATAATTTTACAATATTTGTTTCTGCTGGATTATAGGTGTAGCCTTGGTGAGCGTTAAGAGACTTTTGAACTGTGTACATTGTACAGTGTTTTTTCACCATGCTGTCATAGTGATTTATATTTTCATTTGTAACTTTTTAACATTTGTTTTTCTTTTTCTTTTTTTTTTTAAACAGAACTGTTTACATACATGGCATAACCAAACAGGACTTTGCATTGTGGCATTCTTCCATCCAGTTGGCAGCTGGGACCGACGGTATGGCTCTCGGCAACCAGCAAATGAATAAAAATGATGTTCCTATCATTGTGGATAGCTGCATTGCTTTTGTCACCCAATATGGCAAGTTGTTTATATTCCTATGAGATCTAAACATTTATATTTCATTGTGAAATATTTAATGTATGTAATTTTGGAAAATTACTATTATTATTAAAAATATACAGTGGCACATTCCTGCCACACATACTGCATTATTTTTTCCACTCAATTACGTTGTAATAACTAGATGTTATGTCATTTTAACAACATCTTTTCTCATTGAAATAACATCTTTTCTCATAATAACGAGATGTTATGACGTTAACGACATCTTTTCTCATAATGACGAGATGTTATGTCGTTAAAAGGACATCTTTTCTCATAATAACGAGATGTTATGCTGTTAAAACAGCATATTTTCTCATAATAACGAGATGTTATGTCGTTAAAACAACATAATTATCTCGTTAAAACATCATGTCATAATAACAAGATGTTTTGTCGTTAAAACTGCATCTTTTTCATTAAAATTACATCTTTTCTCATAATAACGAGATGTTTTCTTTAAAACAACATATTTTTCTTGTTAAAATGACGTAATTAATGAGATGTTATGTTGTTAAAACTACGTATTTTTCACATTAAAACAAGTCTTTTCTCATAATAACCGAGATGTTGTCATTAACACGACAATATCTAATTAAAACGACATCCCTTGTTATAATAACAACATATGTGTTAAAACAAAGTAATTATCTTGTTAAATGACATCTTTTCTCGTAATAAAGAAATATGTCATTAAAACAACATCTTTTCTCATAATAATGAAATGTTATGTTGTTAAAATGGYGTCTTTTCTCGTAATAACGGGTCGTTAAAATGTCATTTTTTTTATCATAACGTTGTCATTAAAACAACATATTTTTCTTGTTAAAATGTCATAATTGTCCCGTTAAAACATCTTTTCTCGTAATAACGAGATGTTATGCCATTAAAAGACCTCATTACTCATGTTAACGAGATGTCATTGAAACGACATCTTTGCTCATAATGAGATGTTATGTCGTTAAAACTACATATTTTTCTTGTTAAAATGTCTTTTCTCAAAAAAATGAGATGTTATGTCATTAAAATGACAATTATCTCATTAAAACATCTCTTGTAATAACAAGATGTTATGTCGTTAAAACAACATAATTATCTCGTTAAAACTACATATTTTCTCGTAATAACGTATCTCGTAAAAATGTTTTCTTTAAAACAACTTATTTTTCTTGTTAAAACGACATAATTGTCCCGTTAAAACAGTGCTTTTCTCGTAATAACGAGGTGTTGTTAAAGCGACATCTTTTGTCATAATGAGATGTTATGTCGTTAAAACTATGTATTTTTCACATTAAAACAATGTCTTTTTTTCATAATAACCGAGATGTTGTCATTAACAATATCTAATTAAAACGACATCTCTTGTTATAAGAACAAGATATGTCGTTAAAACAACATAATTATCTCGTTAAATGACGTCTTTTCTCGTAATAAAGAAATATGTCATTAAAACGACATCTTTTCTCATAATAATGAAATGTTATGTTGTTAAAATGGCATCTTTTCTTGTTAAAATTACAAACTTTTCTCGTAATAACGGGTTGTTAAAATGTCTTTTTTTTTTTTAACGACATAATTTTAACAAGATAATTATGTCGTTTTAACAATGTAACAGCTCATTATTATTAAAAGTTGTAATTTTAATGAGAAAAGATGTCCTTAAAACGACATATCTCGTTATTACAACATAATTGAGTGGAAAAAAATAATACGCGTGTGGCAGCAATGGATCACTTTAAAAATGTATCGTAAGTACACTGTAAAGTTGTCTCACACTTACCGTTGGCCTTTCCCCACAGGTTTGTGTTATGAGGGAATATACCAGAAGAACGGTGACCCAGCCCGTGTGGCCCAGCTCCTGCAGGAGTTTACCAAGAACGCTCGAGTTGTTAAGCTACGGCTTCAAGACCACCGGCTACAGGACGTCACAGACACTCTCAAGAGTTTTCTGTCTCACAGTGAAGATGCTCTATTGGCTAAAGAGCTGTACCCTTTTTGGATCTCTGCCCTTGGTTAGTGCTGCCAACCACTTAATCTGTTCCTGTGAATGAGCATTCATTTGTGTTCAATTATAGATCAAACTACTCTAAATCCAGTTAGCTGTTATTAAAGGTGCGTTCAATAGTTCTTTGGCTAGTGTTTATATTGGCATAACTTGTGTACTTTAAGTTACAACAGTAGTGTTAGATGCTGCGCTGCCATCTATTGAAGTGGGTCAGCATGATATTTATTCTGAGTCTTCGGGCTTCAGATCTTTTCAGGTTCCTCACTTGTAGAGGTACTGATTCTTGTGCTGTATAAACCAGCACCAAACTACTGAATGCACCTTTAAGGAGCTTGTCTAGGAGTTTTACAGCCATTTTCAGGTCTTATCTTGTCATTTGTGTAGAATGCAAACAGAACTCTGTATGGATGCACAGCTGATTTCTACTTAAAATAGTGTTTATTTTCCATAAGTATAGATGAACGGGATGAGAAGGTCAGAGTGCAAAAATATTCATCCTACATTCAGAGTTTACCCAAGGTCAACAGGTCAACTCTTGGTGCTCTGCTGCAGCATTTGTACAGGTAATTTCCCTTTTTGGCAACAACAACAATCTGCAGTAACATCGTCTGAAGCCAGTCACATTTCCAGTTGGTATTGTGTTGATGTTTGAAGTCTGGTTAAATAGCTCGGAGTAAACATGGGCACTCCAAACCCTCACTGGGTATGTCAGGTTGCTCGAAATATTCTTGTAATGACTGTAATTGTTCGAAGAAGGCTTAATTGGTCCTTTTGGCATATTTGGAGTGTAGCCTAACATTTCCCCCATGATGTACAATAATCGTTTTGTTGTTTTCAGGTCTACACAGCATTTGCACCTGTCTGCTTTGTTTTTGTTGCTTATATGTGCTTTTATTTCAGCCTACTCACTTCCTGTCATAGCTTTCTTGATAAAACTATGTTAAAGTTCTGCAAACAATAACACAGTGCCAACAAAAGCTTTTCTGATAAAATATGTTTTTCCAAGACAATAAATGCTGTACATACAATACCATTCAAAAATTGGCATCAATAAGAATTTCTTACTTGGAAGTAATACTTAAATCAATACTGAATGGAGGAATGTCTTCTAAAGAATTCACATTTGCATCACAGGAATAAATTACAGTTTTGTTTTGTTTTGTTTTTTATGAAAACAGAAAAATAGTTGTTTAATTTTAATAATATTACAATGTTAGCATTTTTACTATATTTTTTGATCAAACAAATGCAGACTTGAAGAGACAGACAGCAAACTTTTCTACACTGATGTAATTAAATAAAACATTTAAAATCAATCTATGTAAATGTTACAAGTGAATTTAGGGATCATAGAATAGTTATACTGCTTTACTACTGTATTTAAAAGCTTAACCTTGTGGATAATGCAACAGTTTTTACACATTACACACAGGGTTCACTGAATTCAGAAGTGTATATGCATGTTTATTTGTATGGACGGAGTGTGTTTACTCATCTATGATTTATGTAGGTCTTTTTTCCAGCCGTTTTCATATCTTTATGCACATATATTACATCTGCACAGGATCCAGAGTTGCTCGCATATCAACCAGATGAACACGCCGAAGCTGGCATGTGTTTTCTCCTCGTGCCTGTTTCAGACGGAGGGACACACGGCTCAGGAGACCTGCGTGGTGGAAGACCTCATCAACAATTACATCCAGCTCTTCTCTGTGAGTTAAACGTGTGTCCTCTCTCAGGATTCAGACCTAGTTGATCTGTCACTTGAAGTCCCGAGGGCCTGTTAAACATGAGACTGCTCAGATTTTCACTATACATAGCATCATATTCACACCAAAAGACGTTTCACAGTGTTGTTCTTACGATTTCACAGGTGCGTGGTGTTAATTAATAATTTATAACGTCATACCCTTTTTATAAGAACACAAGAAAAAGACCTTGATTTAGTTATGGTTCTGCTTCACTGATCATTGACATTGATCTTCTTGTCCATTCTAATTATTGCTTATGAAAATAGACGCCTGTCTGTGTTGAACCCCTCATTTAAAGAGGGCTATAACAAACTGGCAAGCTGTGGCTGTTTACCCATTACAGAGTATATAACTCTGTGGTGCTGTGAACAGTGAAAAGCATTTCCATTCAACACCGCGAAATGCGCAGCTTTAGTGTAAGTGTGTGAAGAAGGGGACGGTGTTCGTGTTGCACTTGGACGCGTGCCTCTGTAATGGGATTTACAGTGCTGCGCTGTGCTAATTCCCCCTCGGCCCGCTTGTACATTCATAGGCCCCCTGGCTTCACACATACACGCGCTTGTACTTTTGGAGAGAGGGAGAATGTGTGAAACATAAAGTTTAGTGTTGCTAACACCCATGATCTAGTGAAAAATATAGGAAATTTCACTAAAGTACTATGTAGCATAACACAGAGCAATGCAGGTGTAAATTAAACGTTTACTATATATGTTAACATTTCTTTTTTGTTGTTTTGTTTCAAATGAGCTAACTTTTCAGTTTTCTTTGTCAAACTGCTAAGTAAATATCTCTTTTAAATACATTTTATTAGAGCTGCAGCGATTATGTTGATTATGAAAATACGTCGATTGGCATGGAATGCGTCGATGCGTCGCACCTTTAGCCACGCCCATTTTACGAGCCTGCAGTTATCCTTACTTAAGACTGTTTTTCTGCTGTGTTTAACACAAAACAAGACTCTAGAGCAGAAGGTAAGGGCTAGTATGGCAACATCACTTCGTAGAGTCGCGTTCTTAGAGCATTTTATTATTATACGACCGTCAGAACCGCATAACCGCCGAACTGACGCCTTTACATTGCCAGGATTCACAACCGCATTCTCGCAATCAAAGCTGCGCTGAATGAACGGAACAGCACGGGACATCGAGTTGCCTATATAATCATGACGGGTTTAATTCACCCACATAAACGGAGAAGGAGAAATGATTCGCGTTCATCTTAAGGAAAACGTTCCAAACACGCTCTCTGCACTCGCATTTAAAGTAATTTTTAGTTGTTTAACTGTGTAATGGACTGGGCTAGCCTCGACTGGGCTCATTTATTTAAAAACGGGCTGTCAACTGTGATAAATCTTCCCGGTGTTATGACGGTATTCTTAATTCTGTCGCTCTAGTGTCCTGAATGCAGTTGTGAATGCAGCTGTTCATTCGAGCCCGGTCTAGTGAAAATGCGTAAATAGTACGCCAAATAAACACAAAAACTCCCTAATCCTATACACGCCAACGTCTTTTTTTTTTTTTTTTTTTATTTTAAATTTGGCATACTATTCATACGCACTTACATGAGATCAGGTTGGTTCAGTGATACATATATGCATTCAAGCAGATGTTTTAATTATTTTTTTCTTGCTTCCTTTTTCTTTCTTTCTTTTTTATTGTTTATTATTTATTTTTTATTATTTTTCTTTTTTCTCTTCTTATTTTTTATTGTTATTTTCTTTCTTTCATTTATTATTTATTGTTATTATTTCTTTTTTTCTCTTTTCTTATACTTTTTTCTTTTTTATTGTTATTTTCTTTCTTTCATTCTTTTCTATTTTTGTAAAGTATTAATTATAAGAAAATGTTTGAATAAAACATTACAAGATTAATAGCAGAAGTTACTATTATTTATTGATAGTTTTAATAATAATGAATAGATTTATTAAAAAATAATCAATAGAGTAGTCGACTAATCGAAAAAAATAATTCATATATTATAGATTATAGACAATAAAAATTAATGTTAGCTGCAGCTCTACATTTTATTAAGTTAGTGTAATAAAAATAAAACATTTCAAGGACTCGACATTAACACTTGTCCGCTTGCCCGGGACAAGTTAATTTTGTGAAGGGGCAAGTGAAAAAGAATTTTACTTGCCCAACCAGACAATTAACCTGATTACAACATCAATAACAAGCAAAAACTATGGTAGCAAGGTTAGGAAAATAATGTCCTTCCTAAAGTTAAAACGTGTCCTAGAAATCAATTTAAGGCAAATATCACAAATATGCTTATTAAAACAAGACCTTATAGAGCATTGATGAGACTATTGCTTCAGACTGGATTACATTTACGTCAAACAAAACAACAACAAAAAAAGGCTTTTTTTTGCCCCGGACAAGTACATTTTTTTGCTCGGACAATACATTTAAGGATCACAACATAATGTGCAATATGAAAAAATTGTAAGCTTACATTTAACAGTGTTATAGTCTTTTTAAAGATTAGCTTTAAGTGAGCATTAGGATCAACTCTTTTTCAGAGTATTTACATTTAGAATCTAAAGGCAAAAATAGGGGAATGTGCTTGCACAATTAGATATCAATTATAGATAAAATCGTCTGACAACTTATATTCTGTTATTAGCCAACTTTAAAGTGATAGTTCACCCAAAAATAAAAATTCTGTCGTTAATTACCCTCATGTCGTTCTAAACCAGTAAGACCTTCATTCATCTTCAGAACACAAATTAAGATATTTTTGATGAACTCCAAGAGTTTTCTGACTTTACATAGATCATTTTTAATCAAAAATACCTTAATTTGTGTTTCGAAAATGAACGAAAATGAAAAAAGATCTTACGGGTTTGGAACAACATGAGAGTGAGTAATTAAAAACAGAATTTTCATTTTTGGGTGAACTATCCCTTTAAGTTTTCTGACATGTCATTTCAAGTGGGTCCACTTATGGGATTCTTTTTGAAGAGTTTAAATGCTCTGACTTTGCTGTTGGGGATGTGAGCAGGTCTGTTTACTGTGCCCAGGGGCTTTAATCTCTGTTTATCTGTGCGGGTCCATTAAAACAGGTCAATGAAGAGCAGGTTAGGCAAATGGAGAAAGAAAACAGCTTTATCACCAGGTGGAAGGACACCACGGTAAGTCACCCCTTTTAACCTTTCTGTTAAATAGGTGTGTGTGTGTGTGTTTACGGGTGAGAGACAAAGAATTTTATAAAGCATGATGTTACAGGCCATAAATGTGTGCGTTTAGCTTTTAACCTCCTTGTGTTGGCATATATGTGTGTACGTTTTCACAGGTCACAGAATCACTTTGACCTGTATTGGTATTGTTTTGAGCAAATTAGAGCAAACAGCAAGCTCTTTGTGCTACCTAACCTTTCCGTCTCCTGCTTTATACCTTGCTGGCACCATAAGGAACAATTTGTTCAGATAAGCTGAAAAACAAATTAATCTTCCTTTGTTTGCTGCTGTCCAAGTTTAAAAAGTTTCTGTGTATGTGTTCAAGTTAGAGCAAGGACAGTGTTGGAACTGACCCATGAAAAATACTTGAAGCTTTTGAACGCTTAAACACATTCACACACTGAAACGCAATACAGTATCAAAAAGTCACTTTTAATTCATGAATTGAAAGCATAATCTTTATGCTTTTTTACTTTTTAAATTTTAGTCAGTGTGTGGAGTGTATGTTTGGGCATAAAAAAGATTTACAAAATTACAAATCTCAAAGTCCACTCCAAAGGGAGATATTTTTATTTTATTTTTTTAAACCTTTTCAAGAATTACCACGAATGGCTCTTTTGGACTACAGCGTTTGTAACAATCTTTAGGATATTAAGTAAAGATCATGTTTCATTAAGACATTTCCTACAGTAAATATATCAAAACCTTATAATTTAGATTAGTAATATGCATTGCTACAAACTTCATTTGGATAACTATAAAGGCGTTTTTGCAATATTAAAATTTTTTTTGCACCCTTAGATTCCAGATGTTCAATAGTTGCATCTCGGCCAAAGATTGTCTTATCATAACAAACAATACATCAACGGAAAGCATATTTATTCAGCTTTCAGATGATGCATAAATCTCTATTTTAAGAAATTGACCCTCATGACTGGTTTTGTGGTCTGGGTCACATTTTAAAACAAAATTGTAGTACAAAAATAAAACAATGCCAATATTAGAAAATATAACAATAAAAAGTGTGTAAATATCTCTTTTTCTAAAGAAACTTTGTCTGATTGTTACACCACAGGGCTCAAAATTAACTTTTTTACTTGGTAGCACTGGTGCTCACAAATTCAAAAAGTTAGGAGCACCAAATAAAATTTAGGAGCACCCAGTGAATGTTAAAGAGCACCACAACTGCCAATTGAGAGGAACGGCCAGCAACGTCCTGATGATTAATAGCTTCACCAGTCGAACCTGATCTTAAATTCTTTACCACACACTTCTTTTTAGTAATGCATTGATCTTGATTCTTCATGGCCGATTCTGACTGCCGATGCTTTACAAACAAATGGGCTTTTTTAATAATTAATTATTGCCTTAAGAAAGGGACAAGAAAGAATGAAAATATGAGTACACGAACAAGATGTTTATATTCTCTATTACAGGTCAAACTCTCTGTAGCCATTTAAATGAGAGGCAACTACTGCATTTTTAAACTTAATCCACACAAAGATGCTGCATGCATGAGCCGTTTCTGGTTTAAATTAGATTATAATTTCAGTATCTCAAATAAAAACAGAATGATCTGACAGACTTTAGCTTTGTGAAATTATGCTACATAAAACACCTGGGCCAAACCACAAATGAAAGGTAACTTACTCCAGTAATCAGGCGGTGTTTGACAGGCTTTTGATTTATTTTTTTATTTTTTTGAGTGCGCACGCTTCAAATGTAAGCGTATGTCAGAACAGCATGTGAATGAAATGTTTAAGCGGCAAGGTTTAAAGCAATGCAAAAAATGTACTTGTGTGATTGCAAATAAGTGCAGTGTTTAGTGAGTGGAATTCTGCTGCTGAAAGAATGTAAAGCTAAGAATGTAAAGAAGTTTAATTGGTTATGTAAGCTAATATTGGGTAGAACGGCTCACTGTATCAGCTCACAGCAGTCATATACTGTGCAATACTTAGCGAAAGTTTTGTAAAGAAATGAAAACAAGTCGCACCACAACAATTACTCGCACTCTCACAAATGCTCCCAAATATATTTTGAGGTCGCGCAGATTAAATTCCGGGAGCATATGCGATTAAAACGGTCGTGATTTCGAGTCCTGCACCAGCAGGTAAAGTTAGAGCGGGAGTCCGCGTCTCTTTTTAGCAGACCCTTAAAGCGTGTGGTGGGTTTGGTGGGTGGTAATTGAGAATGAATGGGGGAAAGTCACATGAGAGGAGGCAATGCCTTTATTATTATATGATTGGGCATGACGGGTAATGCTTGGCCGTGATTGGTTAATGAGATAAATCCCACCTCTTGCGTTTGTGCACATTCGCATATTAATCTGAATGCACAATATAATGGCGTTAACAGAACAACTTACATACTTATAACCACTTATAACCACTTTGTTACATCAAAATAAGATCAAAAATGGCATGAAAACATGATCTGTAGGAGTTTTTAGTGAGTAATCAGCTTGGTGAAATTTAAAGTAAATTTCCATTTCTGTGACCTATATTTACCGAGCTTTGATGATCTGAAAAATTAAAAAATAGTTAAGTTAACTATTAAAAAGAATAGCTGAACAAAGTTCACAAATAAAATATATTGTTTAAATTGTTACTGCCTTCAGTTTTGATTTTGGAATGAATGTAAAATGCTTTAAAACACTTGAGATTCATGCTTGGCTTTAATTAAATAGAATATTGTTAATGTAAAAATCTAAAATAGATTTTTTTTTCTTTCTTTTTCTGATAGTGTAAGTAATGTGTACCAAGAAAATGTGACTGGGGCATGAATTTACATTTGATTTAAAAAAAAAAAAAAAAAAAAAACTGCACAGGATCCAGAGGAGCTTTATAGATCACATATCAACCAGATGAGCTATAAATTAACATAGCATTTAAGTTAATTATTTTTATTATAAGTAAAACATTTTAAGCCCCGATTTGCTGAGGCTCCCCAGTGGGTCTCTGCCCGCTTGGTTGAGAATCACTGCTCTAAATCAGATAGTAGAAACATTTTGACTGGTACTATTCCCTGGCTGCAAAATTAACCATGTTTCATTGTATAAGACACCGAATATCTGAATAAGAGTGTTTACGCTGTTCTTATGGAATGTTATAGTAGCATATGCGTAATTTACGCTACATTTAAATACATTTTGCCAAAGCAGTTTCATTCGTTTAGAAGAGGAGCTTTAATCTGTGGTTTACATGAGCTAAGATGTTTGCCAGCTTTTGTTGTGTAATGCTGCTAAATGATGTGTGGGACTCCAGCTGTGTGTCATTTAGTCAGACGCACACAGACGCTGGTCTGAACTGAATGGGCTGCTGATTGCTTTTGTATTATATCCACAAAGACTGCTGTACAGTTGGGTGCTTAGTTTCTTAGAAAAGCCTTGGAAAAGCTGTGTTCAGTCTGTCTGTCTGTCTTTCTTTTTTTCTTTCTTATATATTTGTATGAATTAAGTATGTATTTAAGGTTGTGTGTGTGTGTGTGTTTAGTCTCTCTGTGTGTACCTCTGTTTGCAGTTCTCTCCTGCTGGTGACCTGATATTTGAAGTCTACTTGGAAAAAAAGGAGCCTGAGAAGTGTTGTTTAATCAAGGTTTGTTTCTCTCGCTCTTGCTGTCTGTAGTGTGTGTGACTGTCTGGCTGTTTGTGTGTGTGTGAACCTAGAGGGTATTCTGCCACAGACTAAATCAAACTGCAGTTAATCAAAGGCATGTTTGATTTAATTGTGAGAGTAATTGTGTTTTATCAGTAGTCAAGGTAAACCTCAGTTAATAGAGGTTGCTTCAGAGTGTTTTCTTCTCTTGACACTTCTTTGATATCTTTTTTATCCTGTTTTCCTCTCATTTCTCCTCCAGCAAAAGTAGATAAATCCTTTTGCATGAGGAAATGAAGTCTTGAACATTTGAAACCCTGAAAACAGAATGACAACTGATGTCTGTCTCTATAAGGTGTCTCCTAGCATGAGGTCAGACGAGCTTGCCGTCAGCACTCTGGAGATGAAGGGGATCGAGGTCAAAGCTCAAGATCTCTGGACCATGTTTGAGGTCATTGAGAATGGAGAGATGGGTAAGGGTTCTGCTGCTTTTAAATCTTACAATTACACTACAAACAAATGAGATCAATACTTAAATTTAACTAACGAGTGAATTCTACATAAAGCGTCTTTTTATAAGTCGATAGCAAATTATTAGAGCATTTAATGATGTTCCTCTAAGGCTTACACACACATTAAAATGCTTCAATAGCTAAGTGAATCTGCATGATTAGTGCTATTATTATTTCATGAGGGTTATGAGAAACTATTAACAGATTGTGATGCATTGGTAGGAGGGGGGACAGGTGGTGTAAGAGTGATTTTTGCCAATAGCGAGCATTGTGTTTTCCTTTTTACAAATTACAACTTGATAATGGATCTATTTTGCACTTGAGTGTGTTTTCTAATCATAGTCAGATTGGCTGGCGATAATTACAAATTTGCACCACATAATTATGCTTGTGTGGAGGACAAACCCACAGCACAAACAGTTTTTGGGGGGGATGGTAATGATGAGAAAGATTTTGTTTGTTTTAGTTTTTTCATGTAATCTGTATGTTTTTGTTAAATTAACTGATATAAGGATTTCTAGAATCTCTTTTTTGTGTGTTTGGCCAGAAACATACTACATACACTGCCATTAAAAGTTTGGGATCAGTTTTTTTAAAGAAATCTTTTCTGCTCATCAAGGCTGTGTTTATTTGATTACAATTTTGGAAAAAAACTGCAATATTGTGAAATGTTATTTAAGTTTAAAATAGTTTTCTATTTTAAAGGGGTCATCGGATGCCCGTTTTTCACAAGTTGATATGATTCTTTAGGGTCTTAAAGGAAAGTCTCTAATATACTTTGATTAAAAATTCTCAATGGTTTTGTAAAACAACACCCTTTTTACCTTGCCAAAATGAGCTCTGCAAAAATCATCCCATTCTGAGGGATTGTTCCTTTAAATGGAAATGAGCTCTGCTCGCCCCGCCCCTCTCTTCTCTCTGTGGAGTGACGAGCTGCTCTGAGATTGTTTACTCGCATTTAGCTCGCTTAGCCGCTAAACTTGCTAACTAGTACGTTATTAGGAAAGGTGGTTGCAGAGATTCATAAAAAAAAACCTTATACTCACTTCTGCTGTAAGTAAAGTTGGATCACAAATAATTTGCGTGAACATAGACGGATATATGTAGATCGGGAGGCGCATTCCCTTCACAAACAAATGTAATCCACTGCATCTTCAGTGGCTCAGATGTCGGAAGTAAATGACGACCACTATGTTCATTATTACATCCAGCACCTCAATCGCTCAAGATATTTTTGTCTAACTTACATCCCTGCTCCGGCATCGAAACAATGGAGGTCGGACTGTTACAGCTGATCTGAGGAAAGACGCTCATGTCAATCAACTATCGTGGGAGC
The DNA here is from genome assembly GCA_019740295.1 of Labeo calbasu. Classification (NCBI taxonomy): domain Eukaryota; kingdom Metazoa; phylum Chordata; class Actinopteri; order Cypriniformes; family Cyprinidae; genus Labeo; species Labeo calbasu. The sequence goes on along the minus strand of JAHKKF010512512.1, from coordinate 27,826 downwards.
AGCCTCTGTGGGTGTGATGCCACATCGACAGGCATTTGAGAATGGCTCGATTTGAAAAAGGGGATATTTTTTTTACAGATTAATTAAAAACCACTGCATGGATTTTTATCATTATAGGATAGATGTGTACATACACTGCCAACACACATTAATGTCCAAACAACATGTGAAAGTGAACTTTACATCCGATGACCCCTGTAATATACTTTAAAATAGATTTCATTCCTGTGATGCAAAGCTGAATTTTCAGCATCATTACGTTACATCATTACATTAAGTCTTCAGTGTCACACGATTCTTTAGAAATCATTCTAATATGCTGATTTATTATCAATGTTGTAAACATTTGTGCTGCTTAATGTATTTTTTGGAAGCTGTGATACATTTTTCAGGGGTTTTTTTTATCGTTTGGGCTCAGTAAATTTTTTCTTTTCTTCTTTTTTTGAAAGAAATTAAATCTTTAATTTGTTAAATTGATATAAAGTGATAGTAAAGACTTATATTGTTGTTCTTTTTAACTTTTTATTCATCAAAGAATCCTGAAAAAAGATTCCAAAAATATTAAGCAGTGTAGTATATTAAAATAGAAGACTTTAATTTTAAATTGCAATAATATTTCATAAACCCATCTTTTTCTGTATTTTTGATCAAATAAATGAAACTGAGCATAAGAGACTTTTTTACAAAACATTAAAAATCTTACTGATCCCAAACTTTTGAACAGCAGTGTAATATTTACACAATGTCTGCTCACCACATTGCACAATGCAGTCTATCAAATGTACTAAACGTATATGAATTGCGTTTTGTAGCACAACGATGTGTGAAATCAAGCTTGCACACCTAGAAGCTAGAAGTGTTAATATGTTTGCATAACATATGTTTCTAGCCTTTCTATTTTGTGGAGTCAGAATCAATTGTGAAACATGTTGGATGAAGATTTGTGTTTCTCTCTGTGCTCAGAGCGGCCCTTACACTACAAAGAGAAGGTTCTGGAGCAAGTATTGGAGTGGAGCTCTCTGGAGGATCCCAGCTCGGCCTTCCTGCTCATTAAGAAATATTCTGGTTCTAAAATGACAGATTCCAACTCAGGTACCAACAGTAAATGTCCTAATGCACCATAGCAGATCCCTCTAAACTATGATTCACGGATTAAACAACCTTGTTGTTTTATTATTGTTTTATTATTGCATATACAGTCAAGAGTTTTTGGAGAGACATTCAAAATCAGTTTTTGTTTATTATTAGAGCTGTGCTTAATTTTATTATATATGTCTCATATATTTCAGCCTTGATATTATTCAGTATATCTCTCAATATTTATGTATTCTGTTCACTAAATGAACACAAGAAAGAATTATACTGTTTGTTTAATCATTTTATTTTTTACATTTTAACATATTTGCACTAAAACATTAAAATTCCAATGCCAAAATCTTCAGGTGAGGACTAAAATAAATCATTCAGTTTGAACTGATGAAGTAGACTTTGCCCTTACACAGTTTTTGCTATTGATGTTTAAATAAGAGATGCTTTTAAAACTGCAGACATTTGTCTCAATTTTTATTCACATGAATAAACTATGATCACATGAAACTTCCCACATGGAGACTCCTGTGAATGTTTTCGGGTTAAGACCAAAAGTTTTAACTTTGTATTTTGACTAACTTTATATTAGGTGGCCCTAAACTACTATGTACTTACAGTGCACTTATTTGTGTACATACGTGTTTTTACATGGTACTTATATTTTTAAAAATACCTGCATGTAATTACATCTGTAATTACATAATTACACTGTTGACCCATCCCTTACACCTTGACCCACCCTTAAACCTACCCATAGTGTTTTGCAATACATTATGAACACAATAAGTACACAGTACTTATTTTTGATGTAAGTACATAGTAGTTAAGGCCACCTAATATGAAGTGGGACCGAATTAACTTTATGGCCAATCATTGCAAATATATAATAAATCACCTGATAAATCGCCTAGCCCTAGTTACTATCAGTCATAAAGTTTTCAGATTCTGGCCTAATTTCATAACTTTTCAGAGTCTCTGTACCAATTTCCTGATCAATTTTTCACTCTTGATGATAAATGGAGTAGTTGCAGAAGAGCAATGCAGTTTTTTTTTTTTTTCTTTTAGAATGTGAATTTACACTCTTTTTGGTTTCCTATTGGAACCATCAGTAACAGCAGCCAGAAATCATAATTTTGTACCTGCACTGAGTAATAGCTTCTCTGCATGCCTCAATAAAGATATTAATATATATTAAGCAGTGCTGTGATGCCCAGGTTTATTCATGTGGCCGGATGTGAATGTGCTAGACTCTCAAATGTGTTAAACCAGAAATGTGTTGCAGATTTTCAATGCAACTTTAGACATTTCAAAAATGTATGACACCTTGCTACAGTTTGAGGTAGCTGGGACCGCAGTGGCACGGCGCTACAGTATATGTATAGTTCTGTCTCATAAATAGTTCATGGTATGACTCAATGTGTTTTCTTTGTGTTGTTCTGTGTTTGTGACAGATAAACTGAAAGATTTCATTAAAGGAGAGCAAGTCAAATTCAAAGACGGTTCTTCCAAACTCCTGTTGGGGAATAAGTTTCAGGACCGATACCTGGTACTACAAGACAAAAAACTGCTGTTGTACAAAGACATAAAAGTACGTCTCCTATATTTCCAAGTCTCCTCCTTTTTTAACGAACGAAAATGGTTTACAAGGTCTTTAAGTATCTCTGCCCGTGGTAATATTTAAATATCTCCATCCCTGCTGTTCGTCGGGATCAACCTCTGCGCAGTATCTCTGTTTGCCAGCGGCCCTGCAGCAGTCGCCAGTTTACCAATTTAGATTTTCCGGCGTGGCATTTCATATTAGCTCTGTTTGTTTTCTTAGCATGCGTTTACAGATGAAATAGTAATTAAAAAACACAGCGGATGTGAAATTACCTGCTTTGGGCCAATCGCAGGGGCCCGCTTGTAATAAGCGTGGAAGAAAAAAACGGAAACAAATAAACCCATAATGGCTATTTTCATTTTGAATTAAAGTAATGTGGGACTTCTCTTACCCTCTGAAATGAGTACAGTGATTTAAACGACTGCAGTCTGTTCGGTTCTCTCTCTGTAATATCCCCTCGTACTTACTTTATTCACTCTGTGCGCACGCCGATCTGCTCTTCCTCAGGGGCACACGGTCCGTGAGCTAAGACACAGTCTCCTAAAAGTGCAGGATGTGTTAATAACTGATATTTGAGCAAAGTGTGGAGATGTGTGTGTGTGTGAGGCTGGGAGAGAGATGGAGGGAAGGCGGAGAGGCGAAGGCACTCTGAATGAAGGCTGTTCTTTCCTTAATTAGTGTAATTTCTGGATGCTGCGGAATATTCAGCTAATTATCAAGTGAAGAAGGTGGGAATTGGCTGTGAAGCAGAAATTTAATTGATATTCTGATGCCTTTGTTTTCTGTTTCTTCCTTTTTTGTAAGTTAGGATTCTCGGTTAGATCTCATTTTGCCATCGCTGATGTGTTCGCCTGAGCTGCTCGTGATTTGCAGTGCATTACGTACGAAGTACATCCCTTCCAGGCAACAACACAGTGTTGTCGGCACATGCTAGTTTACACAATGCCCTTGGGCTCCCAACAGCTGTAAACAGGAAATTGCAGTTTTTTCCCCTATTGATGCAAGCGAATGAGCTGGGGGAAATAAAACACATTTTTTTTCTTTTACACTACTTTTCTGCATACAGTATTTGAACCAGTTTTAGTGCCGCTGATTGTTTGGAAGGGTTTTTGGTAAATATATAACATGATTACCTATAATAAAACTGCATGAAGCATGAGCTATGTTGAATGTACTGTAAGATACACTACTAGTCAAAAGTTTTTGAACAGTAAGATTTTTATTGGTTTTTTTGTTTTTTTTAAGAAGTCCCTTCTGCTCATCACGCCTGCATTTATTTGATCTAAAGTACAGCAAAAACAGTAACATTTTGAAATATTTTTACTATTTTAAATAACTGTTTTCTACTTGAATATATTTTAAAATGTAATTTATTCCTGTGATTTCAAAGCTGAATTTTTAGCATCAACTCCATTCAGATGATCCTTCAGAAATCATTCTAATATTCTGATTTGCTGTTCAAAAAAGATTTATTATTATTATGTTGAAAACAGCTGAGTAGAATTTTATTCAGGTTTCTTTGATGAAGAGACAGTTCAGAAGAACAGTATTTAACTAAAACAGAAATATTTTGTAACTTAATAAATGTCTTTATTATCAAAAGCACGCTTGCTAAATCAAAGTACAGTTTTAAAAGAGTTATATTGATTCCAAGATTTTGAATGGTATAGAGTATAATGTTAGAAAAGCTTTTTATATCAGATAAAAGCTGGTCCTTGGATCTTTTTACTCATCAAAGAATCCTGAAAAAAAGTACACAACCTTTTCAGATATTGATAATAATAATAATAAATGTTTCTTAAACAGCAAATCAGCATATTAGAATGATTTCTGAAAGATCATGCGACGCTGAAGACTGGAGTACTGATGCTGAAATTTTAGCTTCGATCACAGGAATAAATTACATTTTAAAAAATATTCAAATAGAAAGTAAAAATAATAAATAGTAAAAATATTTCACATTATTACTGCTTTTGCTGTATTTTGGATCAAATAACTACAGGCTTGGTGAGCAGAAGAGACGTCTTTAAAAATCTTACTGTTCAAAAACTTTTGACTGGTAGTGTATGTGTCAACACAGCATTATTTTTTTAAATAAAAGCCCAGTGTGTGTGTTTTTTTTTTTTTTTTTTTTTTTTTTTCAAAGATGTGCTGTTGTTTCCACAGAGTACCAAACCAGAAAGAGAGGCTCCATTAAAGTCTGTTAAATGTTACTTAGGGCTACGAAGGAAGTTGAAACCAACAAGCAGGTAATGGTGTTTATCCACTAAAAAAACTTTCATGTTTATAAAAAGTGTTACCTAATCATGTCTTCCTTAACAAACCGCTGCTTTTTTGTAACAATTTCCCCAAACCCTCATTATAATCCTTATTTAAATCCAGAGCACGTACAGCGCGCAAACAGTGATACGAAACAAATTATTCAAAATTACTGTGGCCACACTGAAAGACTTATTAATAATCCTAAATGTGTAATTAAGATCGATTTATAAATGCTCTGACATTACCTCTAGGTTTATGTTCAAATGAGCTCCGAGTTTACTCTTTATCTCTTATGCCAAATATGCAGAGCTGCTTGGTTTAGTGCCAAATGCCCGCCTCAGAAACAAGACTATCGCAGTCAATCTAAAAGCAGATTTATATCTCACAATTACAAAATTCATTAAACGTAATTTAGCAAATACACTGTACTATGTTTTTCGCTCTCCTGCTGGGAAAATTGTTAACTGTGGATTTGTTTCATTTCAGTAATGTTGCGTTTTTGTAATTTATGACTGTAGTGTAATTTATGAGAGTGCTGGAGTATTTATTTATTTATTTGTTTTTTTGCTAATGATCATTTATTCATAATTTTCCGTGTGAATGTATCCACGGCATGATTCTTACAATAGCATTTACCCTTAAATGACTTTCAATCTGTTTGCGTGTGATTTTATTTTAATGGTACATTGAGGTTTTGACATGCATACTATGTAGCTTTTGTTCATTTGAGGGTGTTTCTTCAACTGTAGGCGCTTTGTTCTCTGGATTAGAAAATGAACTTTTTACATTTTCACACTCTTACGTTTGCTCTACTAAGTCAAACACTGGACATTTGTACAGTGGACAAAGTCAAACAAACCAAAATTTCAAACGGTGTATTGTGTTTGATAGCATTCTGTGGTGGAAGTGGCATTTTCTACACTTTTTGGAGCCTGCACATGACATGCAGGGAAAAAGCCCAAGATAATGTGCTCATTAATTAAGAATATGTTCCACAAAAAAGTGTGGCCATGATTTATCTAAATTAAAACAAGGGAACAAATTAATAGAATGTGGCTGCAATGTAACTAAAACAAATCAGTAATATGTGGCCACAAATTAAGTTGTGGAAACGAATTTGTGGCCATTATTTAACTAAATTAAAGCTAGGAAACAAAATAATTAATACAACATGGCTATGGATTTTCCTAAAACAAGGGAATGAATTTATAAAGGTGGCCACAATTTAAATGAAACATGGCTACAGATTAACAACATTTTAATTTGTGTTGCATGTCATGTGACAGGCTCTTTTATAGATTGATTTTTTTGTAACCTAATGTACACAGAATTTGTGGCACAATTTGTGGCAAAATGACTGTACAGGTTAACTGGAAACCAAATGTGATATGCACTTATCACATGTCATATTTCATCTCAGTTAAGCTCTTCACTGACACTCTCCCTGGTACACAGGTGCACTAACTTTTGATGAAACTTTAATAGAAGCAAATATTTGTGGTGGAGGTGATGTCGAAAGTGGGAGACAGCTGTAATAATTTTTATAAATCACTTGCACGTAATAAATGTTGAAATGGCTTATTTCTTTCGTTCATGAGATCAAGTTTTAAATTCATATTTTTCTACGGAGTAAAGCCATCGAATCAATATATAAAAGGCAATATTTTTTTCCCAAACAAACAAACAAAAAACCACCAGGGACAAAGTGCCAGAGGTTGAAGAAACACATTTTAACGCTCATTACGTGACCAGTTGTGCGGAAATAACAGCTGTTTGTCAGCCGCAGTGATTAAAATGCCACGTGTGAGGTCAGAAATAATTTTTTTGAACCATTTAGACCACAAACCCTGAATTAAATAAATGAACAAGAAGTAGGTCGGCAAAAACAGTTACATCTGTAAGAGTATAAATTATAACAGGCCATGTAATGTTATAATTCTCTTACACAAGCAAAATGGGTCATCTTTTTTATTACGCTTGTCAGCTGGCTGTGAAAGTTAAGCTGAATTTAATGGTATCTTAGCACTTTAGAGGTTCTCAAGGGGTCAGGCTGTGGCACCATCAGGAAAAGCTGAATATAGTTGTAAATTGATGTGGAGAACCTGAATGAAATGCTGTGAAAACTAATGGAATACTTTCTGTTGTTGTTTTTCTGACTAATTTTCAACAGTTGGGGATTTACTGTTTATACTGAAAAGCAGCAGTGGTAAGTGCAATTAACTCTGTTCTTAATTGCACAGGCAATCACACGCTTCAGCACAGTTTTTAGGAATAACATTTATCTGGAACTGAATAATAGATTCTTTTTTTAATATTTCAGCCTGAAACTTACTAAGGGTTTTGTGCAGCTTAGTACTTGAACTACAGAACTGCATGACTGAATTTCAAATAGGACACTCGAGTGCCTCAATGTTCTGAATATATGCCTTTGCGTCCTTCCTGAAAAAGGTATTTCTGCTGTAAAGGGAATGATTCTCAGCAGGACTGGGTCACCTCCATTATCAGAGTGAAGGTGAGCTTTCTTCGTTTTCTAAGTGCTCATAATGTGCAGTTAACATTGTTACAAATGGGCATGTAAAGAGGGTTTTATAATGTAATTTTTTTTTAGATGGGTACTGTTCCACATCTGCCACTTAGTTGCTGCTTATTTTGAATTTAGCCACCAAAAATGAGACATTTTCACACCTTCATTAAGTTTCATGATATTACCACGTTTTTTTTTTCTTTTTGGAGATAGAAGATATTCTGTACACTCTTAAAAATAAAGGTGCTTCACGATGCCATAGAAGAACCTTTTTTGTTTAAATGGTTTTATAGAGAACCTTTAATATCTGAAGAACCTTTCTGTTTCACAAAAGGCTCTTTGTGGTGAAAGAACGTTCTTCAGATTATAAAAAGGTAAGAAAGAGATGGTTCTTTAAAGAACCTTTGACTGAATGGTGCTTCTGTGGCACTGCTGTGAAGAACCTTTTAAAAGCACATTTATTTTTAAGAGTGTAAAGTACCTTGGAGAGAACCTTGTATATACCATGGTAAATGAATATGGAAAACATGGTATTACCATCTGATACCACAGCTGTACTTCATTGTGAAAACAAAGTGTGGTTAACTGTAGCAAATGTGCACTTTTAGTGTACTTTAAAAAAAAAANAAAAAAAAAAGTGCTTTTGCAAATAATGTTAATAAAATAAAGGCCACTTGGGTGATCTTAAGAACAGTACATTTCCACAATGTTTTGATCAGAGTTTTATTGTAAAATATATTTAATTCATGGTTTTAATAATCTTTTGACAAGATTTAATGAAGCACACTTATTTTGATGTGTTGACTAACATACTAAAGCATATGTAAAGTACTTGAATATATGTTAACTGTAGTGTGGTGTTAAATATTTCATTTAAAGTTAATATTACATTTTATTATGTAATATTACAATATTACATTTAAAGTTGCTCAAGAATATATGGAAGTTTTAAGTATTTTGCTTTCCTAAGGCTTAAAGCTTAAAAAGTAAGGTATACATTTTCTGTATAAATCTATTTCTTCCTAAGTTCCCACTGTCATAAAAAATATCAGAATATCAGGCAAAATTCTGACTTCCAGGCCTAGAAATGTCATAAGAATGAAGTCATTTCTGTTACTTTGTTTAAAGGGGTCATCGGATGTCCAAGTTGATATGATTCTTTAGGGTCTTAATGAAAAGAGTATAATATACTTTGGTTAAAAATTCTCCCTTTTTACCTTGCCAAAATCAGCTCTGCAAAAATCATCCCGTTATGGTCGAGGCTGCTTTAAATGCAAATGAGTTCTGCTCGCCCCGCCCCTCTCTTCTCTCTGTGGAGAGACGAGCCTGTTTACTTTAGCCGCGTTTAGTCTTTGAACTTGCTAACTAGGACATTATTAGGAAAGGTGATCGCAAAGATTCATAAACAAACCCTTATACTCACTTCTGCTGTAAGTGAAGCTGGATCACGAATGATTTGCGTGAACATAGATGGATATATGTAGATCGGGAGGCGCATTCTCTTCACAAACAAACGTAATCCACTGCATCTTCAGCAGCTCAGATGTCGGGAGTAAATGACGACCACTATGTTCATTATTACATCTAGCAACACAACACCTCAATCGCTCAATCGGAGACATTCTTGTCTAACTTACATCCCTGCTCCGGCATCAAAACATGGAGGTTGGACTGTTACAGCTAATCTGAGGTAAGACGCTCATGTCAATCAACTATCGTGGGAGCGGCCTCTATCGGTGTGACGGCACACCGACAGGCATCTGAGAATGGCTCGATTTGAAAAAGGAGATATTATTTTTACAGATTAATTAAAACCACTGCATGGATTTTTATCATTATAGGGTAGATTTGTACATACACTGCCAACACACATTAATGTTCAAACAACATGTAAAAGTGAACTTAACATCCGATGACCCCTTTAATATAATTGCAGGGCTTGGAAGGCAGTACTATAATGATATTCCTATACATGATATTCCAAACATTATTATGATGGAGTTTTACTACATAATTTAAGCATTAAATGTTATTTTTGTTTTTTGTAAAATTGTAACTTTGAAAATCTATAATACAAATTAAAGTTTCAACTTTAATTCAAGCATTCACTCATCTCATCTCATTTTTGACCGAGATGGCTTTTAGCTGGTTTTGCATCTAAACTCTTCACTTAGAGTTATATTAGTTTTAATTCAGTGACTGCCAGTACATCTGGTATTAAACTTTAACCATATTTAAAAAACAATAGAGGTAATTATGAAATGTCCTACATAATTGGGTCAAGCACTCTAAAGTTCAGCTGCATTTCATGTAAATTTAAAATGTAATACATTTTGATTTCATTGCAATTAACGTACTGTTAAATATTCAAAGACTTTATATGTGATGTCACGCTGGGACATTTTCAGGAAATTCGAAAAATAGGTTGAATGTCAGTTTTTAGTCAAAATTAGGTTTTCATTAAATTATTCTCATCTCTGAAAATATCTTGGCAAAATTCACTTGTTTAGTGCAGAAAAATAGCCATTTTTTCCAGCAAGCAGAAATGACTGTGTCTTTCTCTTATGTTAAGAACGTGCTGCAGAAATGCTTTCTCTGAACACCACAAAAAAAGTTAACCTATCAAAATAAACCATGTAACATATTTAATAAAGGTATATCAATGCACATTCCCCGCCAGTCCTGTGTAAACTACGGCAAAGTTTTTTTGTAATTTATTTATTTTTTAATATCGTGAGATGGCGGTGGCAAGAGAACAACGCAGTCTGAAGTATCTGCTCACTTAAACGATCTTACTCGTCTCAATCTGCTCAGTCCTGATGTCAGTGCCCTAAACAATGTTATAATGGACTATTTCACATCCAGAGATGAAGGATCGGATGATGAAGTTACTAAAGAGGAGGAGTCCAATGACAATCTGTTATATGCACAGTATGCGAACAGTTGTGCTGCGCTCGCTTTTCTAAATGTAAACTACAAGGTACACTATTTGTGCTATCTAAACATACAAGGGGTGATCAAAAGTTCAGAGACTATGCCCATGATTATTCAATGGAAAACTGTACTCTTCTGGATAACATTAGTCTGTTTGTGTAATGATGCAGTATAGCACTCCTCACAGACAGCTCTCGTTAAACCCGTGAATTGAAAGCCATCTCACTTTTTTAAAACCTGTTTTTTCTCATAAATTCCATTCCTGAAAATCATAGCTATCAGCCAAATTAACCTTTTGTTATGTTCAAGCTATGGACAAAATAAAAACAGTTTTGGAAAGGGCTTGAACCCAGCTATCATATGGTATCAAAACCTAAAAGTAAAATTTAACCATGTGTTGGGTTTTCCTAGATCGCATCACATATTATTTGTCATAACTACTATTTTTAGTATGCTAAAGTGTGCTGCTGTTTCATAAGGGCCATGATACCCCCACAGTCCTTTTTTATAACGCTGCATTTTGTTTTCCCATAGAAAGTTAGATAAAAACTAGCCCTACGAATTGAGGGAATGTTTTCAAGGTCATCCTCCATGAGTATAAATCACATTATCCGGAAAGGTCTTTTAGCTGAAATAAGGTCATGCAGACTGCCACAATAACACTGGTTCCAGCAGAGTCTTCTTTAGACAAGCCGGGCGCTACTACACACAGAGGGCCTGACTCAGCTGATTCACTATTAATAACTTAAACCAAAGGCAAGAGATGGCAGAGAAGTACTGTAGTGGATGATTTAGCCATTGTTTAGATCTCTCCTCCAATCCTCTAACCCTCTCCGATTTTTCCTGCCCCTCTCTTCGGTCCTAATGCCTCATCCTTATCTACTTCCCACAGGTTCACTATTTTCATTGTCGAGGTTTATTCTTGCTTTTGTGGCTTTGAACTGATACGAGGAAGAAAAATAAAGCGCTTCAGTTTTTAATTTTATTCCTCTTCTGGGGAGGTGGGGCACAGAGAGGTGCTGTGGGTTTTTTTTTTTCAGGCGGGAGAGTAAACGAGTGGAGGGCATGTACCATAATTCAGTGTACATATTGTTGTGTCTCATTATTACATGTACTAAAAGTGGTTGTGGAGTCCGTGCAGGTAGATTAATTGATACTCTGTGCACTGAGACTCTTCTAACCTCTCGCTGCTTCCATTTCACCCAGCATTCTGCTTGGCATGGTTTCCATAGAAACTGGCGAGCTGTGCTGGGTAGGTAAAGGAACAGGCAGATGAGACCTTCTGCTGCTAAAATGAGGATGTAGACGTGAAGAACAACTCAAAGGCCATAAAGTCACAGTGGAAAGTATGAGCTGTCTTAGTGAGTGTTCAGCTCAGGAATAGGTCCAGAATGTTCCAGCACATTTGTACCTACATCATTAAGGTCAAAAAGTTAGTGTTAGTTAGAGCTGCTTGAGAATATATGGAAGTTTTAAGTATTTCACTTGCCTGAGACTTTAAGCTTAAAAAGTAAGGTATACATTTTCTGCACAAAACTATTTCCTCCTGAGTTCCCGCTGTCATGGAAAATATCAAGATATCAGGCAAAATTCTGACTTCCGGGCCTAGAAATCTCATGAGAATTAATGAAATCCTAAAGTCATTTCTGTTATTTTGTTTAATATAATTGCAGGGCTTGGAAGGCAGTACTTTAATAATAATCCTATACATGATATTCCAAACATTATTATAATAGAGTTTTACTAAATAATTTCAGCATTAAAGGGATAGTTCACACAAAAATGAAAATTCTGTCATTAATTACTCGCCCTCATGTCATTCCAAACCCGTAAGACCTTTGTTCAGAAAGCGAGAGCTTTCTTAACCTGCATAGACAGCAACGGTACTACCACGTTCAAGGCCGAGAAAGGTAGTAAGGACATCATTAAAATAGTCCATGTGACATCAGTGGTTCAACCATTATGTTATGAAGCTATAAGAATACATTTTGTGTGCAAATAAAACGAAAATAACTATTTCTTGTACATTTTATTCTCTTCTGTTTCTGTCTTTGACGCATGCAGGGCTCTACGCTTACAAATGTGCTCCTAACTTTAAAAATTTAGGAGCACAGTCAAAATTTCAAGAGCACCTTCTAATCAGTAATCAAAAAATCTGGTCAAAAATTCCCAGCCTTCCCATTACGATGTGATATTTGACTTCTTAAAAAAAATACAGGGGAATTTTGATTTTACCTTTGTAGTGGCATATTTCTAACTTTATTTAAAGTATGTTACCTTTTTATGTCAAAAAAAAAAAAAGTGTATTTATATATGTATATATATATATATATATATATATATATATATTATAAGCTTGTAAAATTTCTAAATAAAACCACAGAATAATATCAAGTAGAATAAGAATTAGTTATCAATCAAATGAAATTAGTATTAACAAATTAAATTGTACTACAGAGGTGGCACAGAAGAACACAAAGTGGCTTGTAGGTGTATTTTCATATGTTGAATGAGGCTCAGAGGTGGCATGAGTGCAATCAAATTCATAAATTCATGTTGAGATTAATGTTTTAAATATAAAAGTTTGAATATCGAAATATTAAATGATTTAAATAACTGATAAAATACTTTAAAAATGAAAGTAAAACTGCCAGTAGGTGGCGGCAAGTCACTGATTTTAACACTGAATCATTCTTTCAATTGATTCGTTAGAACAGCTTATTCTTTCAGGAAAAAAGCAAGTGACTGTCTTTATGAATGGGAAATTGAATCACTGTCTCACTAGATTAATTTTAAAACACAAGTCGTTCATTCATAAACGAAACACCGCTGTGTTTGAATGGAGATGCGGAGCGGCTCAGTTGTGACTTGTTTCAAACTATTTTTGATGACGAAATACAGCAAATTAAGGCAATAGTGTTATAGTAAGTCACTTAATATTAACTTCTTGTTTAATTGTTGAATTAAATCAATATCTTATTTACAAACTCTGTTAAAAAGTTCCATTATAATCAACGAAGGTCTCTACTCTGCACAATGAATCTCTTATTTACACTCTCTCTACACTTTGTTTATGAAAGGATTTGTGAGATATGATACATATTACGTTGCCAAAAACACCACTAAAGTCACATGGACTATTCTATTGATGTCCTTACTACCTTTTGGGGCCTTGAACAGGGTAGTACCGTTGCTGTCTATGCAGGGTCAGAAAACTCGGATTTCATCCAAAATAGTTAAAATTTGTGTTCTGAAGATGAGCGAAGGTCTTACGGGTTTGGAACAACATGAGGGTGAGTAATTATTGACACAATTTTTGGTTGAACTATGCTTTTAAATGTTCTTTTTTTTTTTTTTTAATAAACTTCAAGGCTGCGTTTGTTTGATCAAAAATACGACAAAATTGTGAAATATTATTGCAGTTGTAAATAACCGTTTCTGTTTTAATATTTTTTTTAAATGTAATTTATTCTTGATGGCAGAACTGAATTTACAACAGCCTTTACTCCAATCTTCAGTGTCACATGTTCCTTCAGAATAATTTTAATATGTTTATTTGGTGCTCAAGAAACATTTCTTCTTATTAGAAGTGTTGAAAACAGTTGTGCTTCGTAATATTTTTGTGGGAACCATTATGCATCTTTTCAGGATTCTTTGAAGCACAGAAATAGGAAAAGTACAGCATTAATTTGAAATCGAAATCTTTTGTAACATTATAAATGTCTTTATTGTCACTTTTGATTAGTTTGATTTACCGATTAATTTACCGATCTGAGCAAAATGATTAGTTTCTTTTAAAAAAATCGACCTAAACTTTTTATGGTAGATTATGCATTATGACAAGTTTCTATACCTTTGCTGTCTTGCAGATGTTGTTTCCTTTAGGGTTTCTCTAGTAACATTCATCCTGTAAAATATTTGATTGGCTAGAAATTGCCTTTCTTTCAGCTCAAACAGTAGAGGATTGCACCGAAATCAAAAACATCATTGATTCGATTCTGCATAGACTGATAAAATGTAAGGCTGATGATACACGGGGCAGTTTTTGAGCAATGTTGCCGTCAATGTGCAACCAGGTGTGAGACAGGGCCCATGACAGGTGAAAAGTATCCAGATAGAAATTTATTGCATATTCTCAATGGGAAATTGGCCAAGCAACATCACTCGGCAAGTTTTCCCAGTAACATTGCTCAAAAAGTTGCCCCATGTATCATCAGCCTAAACCTTCAACACAATCTTTGAAGTGCTTAAATGTAAATGTGTTTGCAGCATGGCGCTGACTTATGGCCTAGAGACCTAAAGCAGAGCGCGTCGTTGCCGTATAACCTGAGTAGAGGAAGAACATCTACTTACAGCACTGCGAAGACCAGCACAGCCAAACATCACAGAGAGGTCAGCGCTAAACCTGCTCTACACTCACATAAATGTCACAAATACTCAACAAACCTTTTCATTTAATGTTGCTTAATGAATTTTTTGCTTCGGTGAACACTCTAAAGGCCAGCACAGTTGGCAATAGATCAGGCCTGATCTCCATCTTTGTTGCCAGTTAAACCATATCCATGACATCTTGTCCAGAAAAAATGGTTGTTGGAATTGGCCATCAAGTCTATTCACTGAATACAAAACAGCCTTTGACTCACATAGCCATGAATATCCATGTACTTTTCCCCCCCATTCTGCAGGCTAAAGGGAAGTCTGTCGCCAGTACAAGTGTAGAAGCTTCAAATACACAAAACCAAATGACCACAGATGAGGGCAACCAACCAGACTTGATGCATAAATTGGCAAGCGGTGAAGGAACTCCGTGTGTCTCCAGGCTTGAAATGGTGATTGATGACACACTTCAGTCTCCGCGTAGACCATCACTTCAACAAGACCCGAGCGCTCTCACCCAGCTATCACAGAAGAAAGCCACGTTGCCCAGCAGAGGTGTGCAGTTGCCGCAAAACCTCATTAATGAGCTAAGTACTGTTCTCAGCAAAACAGGACGCTCTCTGAAAGAAGACAATTAAGAGAGACATACAGAGGCAGAAAGACAAGAGTCTTGTCTGTTGCACTTCCATTGTGCATGAGGAAAAATCAGCCCACAAAGCACAGTTCCCTCTCAGTAAGGAAGTTGTATGTACTACTTTTTTTTTTTTTGGAGAGTAAGTACAGTGAATGTTTAGACTTGGGTAAACTGGTGGGTCAAACATTGGATGTAAAGATGTAAAACTACTGTACAGCTGATTGTTATAGGTTGCTTTGAGCCATTATCCTTCAATTTAGAACAATATAATTCAGTATTATTGAACATTACTGATTGTTTTAGGCTTTGCATGATAACATGCATTTCTCTCTTCATTCTCATATGTGTTTTTATTCTAGATGAGGTTGAAAAAGACACTACTAGACCATGGTGCACCAATAGCTTCTTAAATCTTCATATTTTGAAACCGGTTGTTCTGAGATGAGTTGAATGGTAACAGTTTGCACAATGGTTCAGTTTATTAGCATTAGTAAAAGTAGCATGAAATGAAAATGTACCCTATTTTATAAATGTGTACTATTGGTCTTATTGATAACTATTCATCCATATACAGTGCCCTCCACTAATATTGGCACCTTTGGTAAATATGAGCAAAGGTGGCTGTGAAAATAAATCTGCATTGTTTATCCTTTTGATCTTTTGATCTGAAATTCACAAAATTCTAACCTTTCTTTGAAGTGAAACAATGGAAAGTTGTGAGGAAAGCTCATTATGAGATTTTTTTTTTCTCTAGTTTACGTTGGTCACAATTATTGGCACCCAATTTTTGCACTGTCCTTTCCCAACAAAACAGCTCTGAGTTTTCTCCTATAATGCACAATGAGTTTAGAGAACACCTGACAAGAGATCAGAGAATATCTCCAGATCCTTTAGATTCCCAACTCCATGTTAGTGCTTCTCTTCTTCATTTCCCCCCTACTCATTTTCTATAGGGTTCTGTGTTGATTTTGATTGGTGTCCTGATGGAAAATCCAACCATGGCCCATAAGGTTTTTAACAGAGGCAGTCAGGTTTTAATTTTTTATCTGTTGGTATGTGATAGAATCCATGATGCCATGTGTCTGAACAAGATATACAGGACCTCCGGCAGAAAAATAGGCCCAGCACATTAAAGTTTCAGCAGTATATATAACTATGAACATGGGGTAATTTTAACACTGTTTGCACCAAAGCCATCTGGTGGGTTTGCTGCCAAAAAGCTCTTTTTTTTTAGTCTCATCTGACCATAGAAGCCAGTCCTGTTTGAAGTTCCAGTTGTGTCTGACAACTAAATATGCTGGAGTTTGTTTTTGGATAAGCAAGGAGGATTTTTCTTGAAAACCTCCCAAACAACATATGGTATTTGTTTGGGCTGTTTGAAATTATTTTTAGGCTTTCTGACCCCAAGACTCAACTAATCTCTGCAGTTCTTCACTTGCGATTCTTAGAGAGTCTTTGGCCATTCAAACTCTCCTCCTTACCATGCATTAGAACGATATACATATTCTCTTTCAGGCAGATTTGTAACATCTTTAATTGATTGGAACTTCTTAGTTATTGCCCTGATGGTAGAAATGGGGATTTTCAATGCTTTAGCTCTTAGGTCGTCAACCCTGCTCCTGGGGACCAACTTTCCTGCAGAGTTCAGATCCAACCCTAATCAAATACACCTGAACCAGCTAATCAAGGTCTTCGGGTTCACTTGAAAAGTCACAAACCAGGTGTTTGGAAATAAACTTTGCAGGACAGTGGATCTCCAGGAGCAGGGTTGAAGACCTCAAATTTAGCTCAGGGGTACCCAAACTCGCTCCTTTATAAGAGCTTTATAGTAACAATATAGCATATATGTAGCATATCAACATGTTCAAAAAGAACACAAAGAATGGCCTTCTCAGCTGCCATAGTTGCAACTCTTGCGTCATCAGGGTGTTCAACGCACCACCGTTTCCATTTAAAAACTGTTTTGCAACATTTTGTTGGGGCTGAATGCAGACCAGTTGTGTTGAGGCAAGTTATAGCTAAACTCTACAGGACGCCGGCCCTCCAGGACCAAGTTTGGGCACCCCTGCTTGAGCTATCTTCTTACAGCCACTTTCCATTTTGTGAAGGTCAACAATCTTGTTCTGCACATCAGAACTATATTCTTTGGTTTTACTCCTAGTGATATATGATTAAGGGAATTTGGCCTTTGTGTTCCTCATATTTATAATCCTGTGGAACAGGAAGTCATGGCTGGACACTTTCATGCTCCTAGTCACCCTGGTGTATTAAAAAAAATGTAAATATGAATGGGAATATACCTCAGAGATATATTACTTGTAAGAATTCCTAGGGGTGCCAATAATTGTGGCCAACATGCATTGGAGAAAGAGCATTTTACAGTGAGATTTCCCCCTCTACTTTTAATTGTTTTACTTTAATGAAAAGTTAGAAATTTGTGGGTTTTTTGAATTAAAGATCAAAAAGATGAATGCAGATTTATTTTCACAGCCGCCTTTGCTCATATATTAGTGGAGAGCAATGTATGTTTTTAATTCAAATATCATAAATCGATCTTCCAGTGAAACAACAGTCAGATATACATTCATAGTTGATGTAAGTCACAATACGGAAGAAAGGATCTAGTGCTAACTTTATCTATTAGGTATCATGAACACTGACCAATAATTTTACAGCATTTTTTAGTCTAGGTTAACATATTTCAACATTTCAAGTTACATTGACATTAATGTATTATAAACAAACATGAAATATCTATGAACAGTCGTACTGTATGTTTACAAATCAACACTAAAAGGCTGTAAAAAAGTTAAGTCATGATACCTAGTTCACTGGATGATGTTAACAAATTGAACCTTATTGTAAAGTAATCTTACAAGAAGTAATTTTAGTTCAATTCAACTATTTTTGGTTCTTTCTTGATCATTTTAATACTGATGTGCTTCAAGATCTACCAAGTGCGTTTTTGACTCAAGAGAATTGTGTGTCCTTTTATAGTTGGGTACAAAAATAGCCGTGCTGTTTTCCCGCATCCCTCTGTTTTCATGCCAGCGGAGGTTGAAGACACTACCAGACAATGATGCTCCAGTTGCATTGATCTGTTTAGAACTTATCAAACCTCCATGTAATGAAAGTGGTTGTGCAGAAGTGAGCTGAATTAGTCATTACAATCCTAATGGTCTACCATGTGTTTTTTCAAGAGAATCTTGTGCCTATTTATAGTTGGATACAAAACTTACTCACCAAACACTCCAGAGTTGTTGAATAATGCATAATAGTATGAGAGCATACACAATGAATATTGTCACCCAGTTTGATATTAAATATTTATAGTTGACATTTTATGTAGATTATGAATCGCTTAACAGCCATCTGCGTCTCATGGTCGTTTTTAAAATGGTAATCATGCACTCTGCCTGTCATCAAAACATGTGACATACTAAATTATGTGTGACATGCAAATAAAGTTAAATGGTTTATATTGTAGGCCTACACTGCCATTTTGAAAGTTTGTGGTTGGTTAAGATTATATATTTTTTTAAAAAAGTTCTGTGCTCACAAAGGCTACATATATTTGATAAAAAATACAGTAAAAACAGTTATATTGTAAAATATTATTACAAGATGTTCTCTATTTTAATATATTAATCAATTTAACTAAAACTCAAAGCATAAGATATTTTTATAAGTTAAAATAAATGTTAACTAAAATAAAATTTCTAATTTTCATTTAGTTTAACTTTTTAAAATGACTAAAGTGTAATAAAAATGAATAAAACCATACAGACATGTTTAAAAACAACAAAAACCAATAAAATGACCAAAAAATGACGACCCATGAAAGCAAAAAATAAAATCTAATTCAGATATTAACAAAATGTATAATAGTATCTCAATTAAACATTATAAAAGTATTTACTGGAACTTTTAATCAGTTTAATGCATTTTTGCTAAAAAAACAAAAAAACAATCTTACACCAATGTTTTTAAACGGTAGTGTATATACTGTATATTCACTCTATATATGTTGCGTCTGCTTTTTTGCAGTCACTTTACAAGTGCTCTCTCAACTCCTCAACATCTGTATAAATATCCTGGAGAATTGCCAATGGTTTATGATCTGCTTGTAAAAGTATGCTGCTGCCGTTTTGATTTGAGAGTGTTTCTATTACTCTTAAAGTGTTAATCAGGTTGTATTCTGTGTGTTTTATTGTCTTCGTCTGATTTACTGTCTGTAATCAGCCAGAGGTGTACATGACACACCTGCGCCGTCTCCCTCATTAAAGTTTTTATGCTTGAATTAATTAGCGTGTTTATAAATGACGACTGTCAGATGCTGACACCTTGAGCGTCGCCACATGTTACGGTTTTGATTGAAACATGTCGCTTCTGTGCTCCTGTCGCTCAAAGCGCACGTGTGTTCTCACCTGTTTTCGCTGTGCTTCCCGCCTAAGCATTACCGCTACGAGCGCGCTGGAGCTTTTCTCTCATCTGAAGGTCACCATATGGCAGGAGTGTGGGGAATGAAGGACCTCAAATAATTGAAAACATTATGCGTGACTTTGACACACAAAGGAAGGTCGCTGTGTTGCGGAGAAATCCAGGCGTTTTGAATGAATTAGCTGGGCTGCATCTGTTACCTGGCAATTATATCGGCTACTGTTTTCTGAAAGTTTTATTAAAGATTAAGCACATTAACAGCCCTATGATTTCAGTCGCGAATGTTTGCCTTCACACTCGTCTGACTAACTTTGGACCGGCCGAGCTACAATAAGAGTCACACCAGGCTCCCGAGCTCCCAAATAACCTCTCTGAAATCCATTTAAAAAAGAGATTACGCTAATATGACACAAACATTTGCTCATAAAAGATGCAGCATGTCCCTATAGTCTGTTATTTCTCTCAGGCTTTTGTTTTATCAGTACCAAGTCTATTCACTGTTAAGACTGAAAAGCAAGCATCGCCGAAGACTCTCAACCACCAAGCTTTCAGATTTCATCACTAATGCATAACCTTCCCCTCATGCTATTAGTCAGTAAACACTGAGCAGTCCAGAGAGATTACAAGAGTCAATAAAAGCAAGTTAGGTTTTTAATTTGCGCAACAAAATAGGAAAGGTGGGACAGTGCGGCTAGGCACACCACAGACACAAAGTAGCTCTAGTGGGACAATTAATGTTAAACTATTCAAATGATGGACTTAAGAGCTTAATTAAATAAATCATAGTGTGCTTTTTGTAGTAAGAGTGTTAAATAACCAGTGAGGCATTACAATGTCACATTTTCCTGACCTCTTACTTTTGTTTCTGCAGTGCATTACTGAACTATAATATATTTATTAAAGAGGTCATCGGATGCCTATTTTCCACAAGCTGATATGATTCTTTAGCGTCTTAATGAGAAGTCTATAACATACTTTGGTTAAAATTTCTCAGAGGCAGTGAAAAAAACACCCTTTTTACCTTGTCAAAATCAGCCCTGTTCAGAGCAAGCCATTCTATTGCATGTTCCTTTAAATGCTAATGAGCTCTGCTCACCCCACCCCTCTCTTCTGCTGGGTGAGGAGCCGGTCTGTTTACGTTAGCTGCGTTTAACCGCTAAACTTGCTAAGTAGCACATTATTAAGAAAGGTGATTTGCAAAGATGCATAAAAACCCTTATACTCACTTCTGCTGTAGGTGAAGCTGCATCACGAATGATTTGCGCACATAGACGCATTTATGTAGGTCACCGGGGCGCATTTCCTTCTAAAACAAAGTAATGTTAATCCTCTGCATCTTCAGTGGCTCAGGAGTAAATGATGACTGCTATGATCATTATTACATCCAACAACAATACATCCTCAGTCACTCAGTCGGAGATATTCTTGTCTTCCTCTGCATATTCTGTATCTGTATTTTATTCTCCAAGTTACGTTTTCCAAGTTGTGTCACAGTAAAATTAGCAACAGACGGCATCAACAAGAGAAGCCATGTAAGTCTTTACTGCATTCCTACCGACGAGAAGATGAGAACAGAATGGGAAGATGCCTGTGGAAGAATCAAACTTCCTAAAGACTTGTCTTTGTTCTATCCGCTTTGGCCCTGATGGCCACAGCTACTGAAAGAGCTTACAAAGGATGTAAACATGCTGACTCTTGCCATAACGCCACAGCCACTGTAGGAGTTTCTCAGCATAGATTTCACTGGAGATCCGGGTGCGTTTAGACTCTTCGTGGGGAAAAAAGATGGTACAGCATTTGGTTTAAAGGGAACCCTGGGTGTTAATAGAATGTAAATGATGTCTCTTACTGAAATATATAGTAAAAAAAAAAAAAAAAACATGAATAGTGGTAGTGATGGGAAGTTCGGATCATACCGACTCGGACCTTTGAGTCTCGTTCAGCAAAATTAACAAATCTTTTTTTCGAGTCATTTCATTCATTTTAGCAAAATATAATAAAAATGTTACATGTTACTTCCCTAACACATCTACTGCTTACACAAATGTTGATCACACCACAAACAAAACAAAACTATAATGCTATAAGAAACACAAAAGATTAATTCATTGTTTACCTGGGTCTTTAGTCTATGTTTAGTTCACCTCACCTCAGGTTTGAGTCGTTCGTTCGTTCATCACATGACAGCCCTATAAGCTTAACCAATGCAGTGTGAGCCGGAAAAAGAGTTTATTAGTTTATCTCTCAAGTCTTCGGGTTTGAGTCGTTCGTTCATCACGTGACAGCCCCATAAGCTTAACCAATGCAGTCTGAGAGGGAAAGAGAATTGATTAGTTAATCTCTCAAGTCTTTGGGTTTGAGTCGTTCGTTCATCACGTGACAGCCCCATAAGATGAACGAACGACTCCAAAAACCCAAAGACTCGAAACAGATGAACTAATTTCAGTACAGAACCTAATAGGATGTTGAGCATGCGCGAATGAACGAATCACTCCCCAAGACGACTCATTCGTCCCGAATCACATTGAAGATTCGGTTAAAAATGAACGAATCGTTCAAAAATTACCATCACTAGTCAGTGAGCTGCTGACACTGAGCAATGCTATTTCTACCACAACACAACTTGGGATACTCAACTCGGAAAATAAAATACTGATCCGATGACCACAGCTACTTAAAGAGCTTACAGGTGGCGATGAATATAAGCGTAAGCTTAAACCAAATGCTGTACCATCGATTTTCCCCACAAAGAGTCTAAACACACCCGGATATCGAGTGATGCCACCTTTCCACTATCTCTGACAAATGACAAGCGACAGACCAGAAGTCATTCATTTCCAATGGTGAGTAGTGCTGCGTGGAGTTCCGATCGTATGCGTATGCGGAAATTTCGAATCCATTTTGACCTGCGGATGCGTTAAAATATTTGAACTTCTGCGGCTAGACCGTATGCGACCGCCCGACCGGATGTGATGTATTCTATTAAAAACTATGAGCGTAAGGTTAGAATTACCAATATTTTGTTCACTTTAACATTATTCTTTATTAAACACTATTTCTGTAAAATGGTGTTTTAGAATAATTATGGCAGAAATAATTATTTTATAATTATTAATTCATTATTTATGTTGATTAGCCCCATAAAACCTACTATGTTTTTATTTGGGGGTCATTTGTTTTGTGACGAAACATTCATACTTTGATTATATTCATTCAAATCATTAATTTTACCAAGGTGAATATGCCGAGGTAACGGTTGCTGCACGACCAGTTTGAAAGTTCTGTGCGACCGCCACTCGGGGGAGAAATGGGACTGTACAGTCTTGTCCGAATGTCGTGTGCAGTGGAAAGGCGGCTTGAGATCCGCACTGAGAAACTCTTTCAGCAGCTACGGCGTCATGATAGGAGGAGTCGGCATGTTTACATCGTTTATAAGCTCTTTCAGTAGCTGTGCACTAGGGTGACCAGACGTCCCGAAAATTCGGGACAGTCCCGAAATCTAAGCTGCTGTCCCGAATCCCGAATCCCGCTCTAATTGTCCCGAAAATTATACTGAAGCAAAATCTTAAATAGTTATTGTCTGATAAAACATAAAAAACTGTCTGTGGAGCCAGGTTGAGTCATCCTGCAGCTCATTGGCTGCAGCTACTTATATTAATAAAAACATGATTGGTTCAGTCACTTTCGTTTGAAATTCATTATCTTTATTATTCATTATTCATTACCCC